>JAMPIV010001848.1:0-70000 GCA_024509875.1 Oreohelix idahoensis | reverse complement strand
AGAATTTTGGTGACTAAATTTCAGAACATTAATACAATATCCCTAGACATTATTTACCATACTGGAGCCAGAAGGAAAAGTTCCTTAACACTCGGTAGCAAATACAAGAGAGATAATAATACTTCCCGACCGCCTTTGTTGTCCGTGCAAAAGCTTTGATCTGCGGAAACGGACGGAAATCTAAAGGGGGCCCGTCCCCACGGCCCATGTATTTGATGACTAGAGAAATAGCAAACGCGTAGATATTTTCTTACCAGTGGTTAAGTAACGTAAAATCCATCAACCATTTTTTTACACCAGAAGATACGGTTTAGCTGACTAAGTATAATGCTATGAGTGACGGATAAAGTGACAGAGTAGAATGCGCATTATATTCCATTGTGTGTACATTTTTAAATGACTAGTGTTAATATCATGTGTCAAAACAATAGACGCCGACAATCAACTAGCTAGTAATGACAGGAGATATTTGTTAAGGGCGCGTAGTCATAATTAAATTATAACTGACATTGTGCGCTGATTGTTTTACCGGGTCAGAGGGGGAAAGGCCTAAAACCCAACCTGTACTCGCTAAGCGAAGCGCGATAAGATAGGCTAAGACACCGTGTGCCTTTTAATTTAATTAGGTGACGGAGAGGATAAGAGATCATACCTTACGCTTGATAGCATAGGATATTGTCATTTTGGTTAAATGTTTTCTTCCTAATATAGTGCTTGATCAAAACCAGAGGCCAGCAGTTTTTTTTCTATTGTGTTCCCTTTCTCAGTTACTGAAGGAGTAATAATTATCGATTTCCTTGGCGTTCGTCCCCAGTCCAGGTGTGAACAGGAAATGCCAAAGGCGACAAGCTAACATTTTAACTGTAAATTTGAGTTAACTGGACTTACAAATACCATATTGTTTTATTCAATTTATCAGCCCTCGGTGGCAATATACATAACATTTTTCCCGACTTCTGACAGTCGTTTTTCCGAAGTGCATTTTATCCAGGAGAATACGCTGTTTCATAATCGGCACTCACCCCCAGAGTGAGCCGATAGATAGGATTTATCATCATCATCTTAATTAACAGTTTTTAGCAACCAGAGTTTTCTTTAGAAGTACTGACTGCAGTCTACTGTGAACACAAGATCACGGTCTTTTTTTTTCTACGTGAACCATTCGAGGTGACAATACATATATATCCAGGAACTCAACCACCAAATTGAGCGTCCCCCTTATAAAAATTAATTATTAGTGGAGGGACTGGGGCTCAATTCGGAGGACAGAACTACTGGATCATGATACATGTGCAAGATGTTTACGTTCAAGAGATTGTTACACCAAGTTTAGGTAAGGCGTGATTGATGTGGCCACGAATGACAGAGTGAGAGTGAATTTTTTCCAGTTACGGAAACTGTACCATCCTTTAATTTCTTTGCAAATACTGTTATATTTTATGGGATAGCTTAAGTAGGAACTTTGTTCTGTTCTTTACTGTCTATTCTATAACCTAGTGTTAATCTTTTACCTTTCGGATTATTAACTTCCTTTGGGATCTTTTCTCAACAAGTGGGGAGGGCACTTATTGGGTTATTTTCCTATGTCTGTAAACATGATTTTATTGATTTCCATATGTTTGATGTTGTAAAGTTTAAGTGATAATAAACTAAACAAAACTTAATTTAGTGTGTTGGTCAGACCCATATCCATTTACCATAGATTTTCACGTTTGTGTGTCTTGTTGTCACATAATTGTGTGTGTGTGAGTAGTAAACTTATAATTTTACTTATAGGGAGGTTTGACAGATCGTCTAATACTAAAGATAGTCGTATAGATAGGCTGGACTAGAGAAACCACTCATTCCAGAGACAGATCTTCACCTTAATCTATTCACTCGCGGAATCTATTCTAACACCTTTCTTTCTCATTTATCCCCGCCTTCTGCTCTACTCAGACGGGACCAAATATATCTCTAACCTATCTAAAAATGTACGACAGACAACAACTGTGGGACGAAGAAGCACGTTTTCGAAAAACAGATCTTGTATAGACCAAATAGCTGCACTGAGAATACTACTTGAATAGAGTCTGGAATGGAATTCGCCGCTATACATTTGATTTGTTGACTATGAAAAGCATTTGACACTGTACACAGAGAATCACTTTGGAAATTGATGAGGCATTAGGGTGTCCCCCTGAAGATCATTAATTTAATAAAGAAAATTTATGAAAACATGACTTGCAGAGTCAGAGTTCTTCATGAAGGACAGCCTACAGAACCGTTTGGGATAAGAATTGCAGTGCGACATGGATGCCTCGTGTCTCCATTTCTGTTCTTACTATAATTAAACTGGATTATGAAAACTTTGACGTCACACAAAAGAAATGAAATCCAGTTGAATCTGACTAAACAGATTGATGATCTAGAATTTGCCGACGACTTAGCTGTTGTGTCGCATAACCGTAACCAGATACAAGACAAAATAAAAATACGCAATAAGAGGTCACAACAAGTGGGTCTGAAGATACACAGGGAAAAGACAAAGATTGGTTTTGTTTTGGTTTTAAGGACCATCTTCATTGCATACGGACAACTCCATCAGCGCTCCGATCTCATCCTTAGATCACACAAGGAAGATATCAGCACAGTGTACCAGCGCCGTAGCACCGGCGAGGATCCCAATGAGTGTATTCCAGAATCACACATTCTATAAATATTTTTGTGGCGGGTAGGGTTTCCTTACAAAAGGAAATGGAAACCGCACCTAGATACAACCTTATCATGGTATAGGGTACGTCACTGCGAAAGCTGGAACATATAATGAAAGAGTAATGGGGAAATGCGGCAGCGAAACAGTAAACGAGAATGGGGATAAACTAAAAAGCTTCTGCAGCATTAACAACTTGGTCATTTTAGGAACGCTTTTTCCACACAAAGAAATTCACAAATTAACATGGAAATCAACAAACGGCCGGGATTGAAACCAGATAGACCACATTATGATCAGTGGTAGATGGAGGCATTCATTACAAGATGTGAAAGTAAGAAGAGGTGCAGATGTGGGAAGCGATCACCACTTAGTAGTAGCAAGACTGAAGGTGGATCAGTTGTAACTAAACGGAAATGGTTTGACATCATCAAATTTAAGGATCCACTTACCAGAAAAGCTTTTGTGGTTGATATAAAGAGACGATATCAGATTACAATAGCCAGGAAAAGACAGCGACTGATGATGTTGACCAGAAATTCAACACCATTTCAACAATATATAAGGAAAGCAGCAAATCATGCTTGGGATTCCAGGAAAGAAGAGACAAGATTGGATAACACTAGAGACATTAAACATTATAGCTATGAGAAAATAAATAAAAAGAAATGAAAAGACAGAAAATAGAAGCAAAGTCTCCCAGGTTAAATGAAATATGTAGCGAGCAGTACAGTCAACTGGACAATGAAGTAAAACGTCAAACCCGAGCCAAATAAAGAAAATTCCTAGACAATCTTGCAATTCAGGCAGAAGAGGCAGCACTGAGAAAGGAACAAAGCACAGTAAATAAAATAACTAAAACCATCAGAGGAAAACGAGGTGCAAACAATATTATGTTATTAAGAGATAAGTACGGAATTCTCATCTCTACAGCACTTCAGAGAAACACTGAATAAGGAACCACCAGAGACGTAGCTGAATGTTCCTGAGGCTGAAAATGATCTAGACGTAAATAGAGCAGCAATGAGATATCTGTCTGAAGCTCCATCAACCATGGCAGTTATATTGTCAGACTCTCAAGCCATGCTTCAGAAAGTTCAAAACGGATGGCTGCGGAAGGAATGGAAAACATCAATAGAATCCTCAAGTCTTTAAGAACTGGTGTGGATCTACTGTCCTCGTCATGCAAGCGAACGTGGCAACGAGAGAGCTGACAGAGTTGCCTCGAGAGCACCCATAGTGGGGGCACTTGACATGGATAAGGGGGAGATACTAAGGGCAATTAATGATCGCCTGCTAGATAATGACACTGCAATGGATGAATCAACAAGGGTGAGACTGTTGGAGTTTGGCATCAAACGTGGGACTAGTAGAGATAGACGTGAAAGAGGATGCATCCGTCGCATGTACAACCAGCGTGCTACAGGTACAATTAGCATTCATACTCTTCGACATTTGCTGAGGGAGACTGAGCACCTATGGGTTTGCCCGGAGTGCAGTGAGGTCGATTCTGATTAACAATAACAATAAGATTATATGAGAGCTGTGAAGTTTCTGTGCTTCTCTATGGTGCGGAATGCTGGAAAGTAACAGAGAAAGAAATGTCGAAATTGTCCTCTTTCTACACAGTCTGCCTAAGGAAAATTACCCGAATCTTTTGGCCGAATACCATCTCCAACCAAAAACTCCTTACTCGCAGCAACCAAGAGGACATGCACACCATCATAGCTGGCAGACGCTGGAGTTGGGTTGGCCACGTCCTTAGAAGAGACACTGATGCCATCAATAGAACAGCTATGCTATGGACCCCTGAAGGAAAGCGAAAGAGGAGCCGACCAAAAACAACTTAGCGGAGAACTGTGAAAGCCGAGATTCAAAGAATGAACCAGAGCTGGGGCACTGCACGAAGGATGGCTGCCGACCGAGCAAAGTGGAAGCAGTTTGTTGCTGCCCTACAAGACGCCACCAGGCGTTATGAGTCACAGACTGCCTTGACAGTCGGCGGCTAAGAATCAAAGAAGAAGAAGGTTTTCCTAATTTTATAAATTTTACCAGGGCAGTGACCTTATGGCCTAGTCTTGACGATTTCCAACTGCTAAGAGATTTTGAACTGGCGCAACTGGCACGCGAGACTTCCTATTTTTTCGCCCGTATCGGAGAAGGATAGACATCAGATCTCACTGCCCGGAGATCAGGGGGAAGTATGGCATCATTAGGACTCACTGGTTTTGAAGAAAATTCCATCAAATATATTCTTTGTACTGCGAACCGAACCCTATACTTTTAGAATTAGAGGCGGACGCCATACCTCTTAGCCACGCCGACGCCAAACAAAGACAATGTTATTAAATACAAGAAATGATAACAAGGTTGAACTTTAAGAAACTCCCCTACAGGATATGGAATCATACACATATCGTGGCAGCAATATAGACAAAGTTGGAGGGACAGACAATGTTATCAAAATAAGAACTAAAAAAAAAAAAAGGCAAGAGAAGCTTTCATTGCGTTGGGAAACATATGGAGATCAAACGAAATTAAGTCCAACACAAAAATTAGAATCTTCGACTCAAATGTCCAGTCTGTCGTATTGTATGGCTCTGATGCATGGAGACCACTAAAAAAAAAAAAAAGCTACAGATTTTCATAAATGAGGGCTTGCGTAGAATAGAATGATTGAAATGGTATGACAAGATCACTGATATGGAACTAATGACAAGAACCAGACAAGTGTCCGTGGAACAAGAGATGAGAAGGAGACGCTGGATAGGACACACATTGAGGAAACCTGTTGATAGCATTACAAGGTAGTCTTTTTTCTGGAACCTCCAGGCTAAGAGAACAAACGAACGAACGAAAAATTAATTTCATCAAGGTAAAGAAATAGACATTATTGTATTTTTACACCTGCAGTAAGTTACCTCTGAACGTGTTTTCAAATTAAAACAAGAGAGGGAGAAGTAGACCAAAAAAAAACATGGTGAAAAGAACTGGAGACAAAAATGAAAATTATGGAAAGAACTTGAGCTGATGGCACGTGACAAGAGGAATCGGCATGTATTTGTTGAAGGCCGATGCTCCTTGGGGAGCTAAAGAGTATTGATTGATTGATTGCCCTAATTAGGTGTATTTCCTTTTTTTGTTTTTTGTTTAACCCACCACATGATTAATTAAAAGAGCAATACCAAGTTTGAATAGTCAATGTATTTGTTACTTTCTTAAATGTTTAGTCATACTTATTGTCTGCAGCCTTGGCACCCTTGGAAGTGTAGCATTCTACAGTTCTAGTCTGTGTTCCAGGCCCACAATGAACGTTAGGGTTAACTATGTTCAGCCTACATTGTCCCCAGATGGATGTTTCCCACTGATAAGTTGAGCAGTCATAAATAATTGGACAATGTTCTGTCTGACGAAGCTCAGTAGCACTGGGACATGGACGACTGGTCCGGCCTGTTTAAGACATGCAAGGCAAAGTTTATAGTCACTGACAATGAAGTTTTACAGTCACAGACATCACACTAAAATGATTCATGCAGACATGAGCACTCCAAAAATAATACATACTGTTATGGGAACTAGAAATGATCTTAAACATATTCACCCTGCTTTAAACATGATGTCTGAACAAAGACAATCAATAGTATTACAAGTAGTTACACTTATGCGCTGACTAAAAGTATTTAAAAATATATATTAAAACATTTTAAGTTGGCTTTCTTCTGTCTCTTTACCTGTAGCTTTGTTGTCTTTCTATCTTTGACTTTTACGTCCCAGCTTTCATGCACATATTTTGGTTATCAAGCTAACTGGAACAATTCTGAATGCTTTCAAACATCATGACATTCTAATACAAAATTTATTTACTTAGCTAGCATGTTTTTACTACAGATATCTGCATCCTCGGTGCATCAAAATATAAATAATAATCTGTACACCTGCTTTAATTAATTATAACATTTTAGCTGGCAGTCTCTTTAGCCGTACCTGGACCATGATAAGCAAGGATCTGTCTCTGTCTGGACCTCATGCTCTTCACACCAGCTTGTACAACACATGGATCAGGACACACGCTCCACTGTCCCCATTCAGACAGGATACAGTCCTCTGGACAGGGCACATAGCAGTTTGCCCAGTTTTGTTCTGAGTGCAGGCTTTCGTGACAGAATCTCTCTCTGACCTTTACCTATCAAATATTATTTAATACTTTGGAATGATGTGTTGCTATTAAGAACAATTCATAGCATAAATGAAAAAAACAAAAGTTAATTTGAAGAAAGCATACTTAAACAGAAGGCGTCAATCCTCATCTACACTATCTCTGTTGCCATCATTACCATTATGCTCTTTGCTGAAAGTAGCAGTTTAAATACAACGTACCCCTATACGGTTCAGACAAAGAGCTTTCTTCAGCTGAGTACCATCACCGCATCCACCCCTGGTGGTTGCCTCACAAGGACCAAATGTTACATTCCATGTGTAGCATGGCTCAGGTTGGCAGATTCGTGTCTCACTGAGATGAGGACATGCACTTCCTCCAGGACCAGGGAGAGTGAGAATTTCCCGAGTTCGAAATCTGTGCCCTTTAAAAAAAATCAATCGTTAACATGCAGAAAGACTAAAGAACAATGTTATGTTAATACAATAATACTTCTGTAGTTTGTTATTTAGTGTATAATTACTCATAACTTCTCACATGAAACACAATAAAAACTGCTTGGCACTTTCCAACATGTGTTGTTTATACTATATAAATGTGTGTGTGTGTGTATATATATATATATATATATATATATATATATATATATATATATATATATATATATATATATATATATATATATATATATATATACTTATTAAATACAACAGTGTGATATAACAATACAACATATATAGGAGATTAGATTTAACTACAGTAAGATAAATGTCTCCATTATATTAATATGGGTGTTTTTTTACATCGAAACTTCCATATCCTCTTCGACTCTATGATTGCACTTGTGCTAACATATTTACATAAAACTCTGGCTTCAAATGTACTCAGTTCCAAATACATCAATCCACTCACACACTTTGTATGTACATGTCCTAACTACACACTGACAAACAACATTTTTCTTTCTTATATAAGAATAAGTGTTCTTAGGTCAGTTTTTTGCGCTGATTCCAAATTTGAAATCCGTTTATCTCTATCACGTCGGGTTCTTAAGATATTTGTGAATAAATATATTTTTGGGAAACCGTTATTTGCTCCGTTTCATTTTTACTATATAACTTATTAAAAATTAATAAAATGCAAAATAATTCTACTTTTTATACTGCTAAAAGATGCATGACATATGTTATGCTATTTTCAAATAGTTACTGTATTTTGAAATAATTCTGAGCGAAATATGGCTTCTAGAAGTTGTAGAAATTCGGCTGATCTGTTCTGTTACGTGTGCGGATATTTTACCGATCGTGTTCACCAGAAAAAACTTTACACCATTACTAAAGAAAGCAAATGAACTTTATTTCGATTCGAAAGTTGATGATGCAAATAAATCTTGGAAGCCAAATGCAGTTTGTTCGACTTGTGCAAATACATTGGCAGGTTGGTTACGAAAATCGCCGAAGCATAAGTCGATGCCTTTTGGAGTGCCAGTAATATGGCGTGAACCGACAAATCACGCTACTGCTTGACAAATATCCATGGTTTCACTTTTAAAACTAGAAAGTCTGTGGTTTATCCAAATATTTAATCGGTTTCGAAACCAGTGCCTCATGATCCAATCACGTGTCCGATCCCAGTTCCACCAGAACATATCCGTTGGACGTGAATGAACCATCAGAAAGTGATAGGTATCATAGTTTACCTGCTTTAGAAACTAATTCTGACTCGGATTATATACCGGTGAATGATGGTGTTCACTTAATTAACCATTCAGAACTTTCAGATCTAATACGTGATCTCGCTCTTACCAAAGGACAAGCGGAATTACTCGGTTCGCGACTCAAAGAATGGAATCTTTTAGCGCCCAATACTCCGATATCTAAATTTCGTCATAGACACAGAACTTGTTCAATACTTTGAGATGGATGATGACATTTGCTATTGCAAAGATGTACACGGTCTAATGGTGCACCTCGGTCATGAGCACATAGTCAACGAATGGCGACTTTTCATCGACTCTTCCAAGACTAGTCTAAAAGCCGTGTTATTGCATAACGGAAATTTATTTTCATCAATTCCAGTCGCCTACTCTGTTCATATGAAAGAAACTTATGACAATATGGCTATACTTTTGGCAAAAATAAAGTACAATGACTACCAATGGCGGATTTGTGGAGACCTAAAGGTCATTGCAATTCTCACGGTCATGCAGACTGGGTATACTAAATTGTGTTGCTTCCTATGTGAATGGGACAGCCGCAACAGACAGGAACATTATGCAAGAAAGGTGTGGCCTATCAGGGATCGTATGCAGCTCGGGCATAAAAATGTAATACACGAGCCATTAGTTAACAAAGACAGCATCATTTTACCACCGTTACATATAAAGTTGGGGCTCATGAAGAATTTCGTAAAAGCGTTAGATAAAACGAGCAAAGCTTTCACTTATCGTCGAGAAAAGTTTCCGCAAGTTAGCGATGCAAAGATAAAGGAAGGTATCTTTGTAGGACCTCAAATTAGGAAAGTTATTGCAGACAAACAATTCGAGAACTTGTTACATGGTAGTGAACTTCGCACATTGATGGCATTCAAATCGATCATCGATAACTTTCTGGGAAATCACAAATCTGTCGACTATGTGCATATTGTTAAGCAGTGCATAGATGCATACAGAATTATGGGCTGTAACATGTCCCTCAAAATCCATTTGCTCGATTCGCGTCTTGACTTTTTCCCTGACGACCTTGGCGAAGTCAGCGATGAACATGGAGAACGATTCCATCAAGATATCGCTGTAATGGCGTCACGTTATCAAGGACGGTGGAGTGTGACTATGCTTGCCGATTATTGTTGGAGGCTTCATCGCGATGTACCACATGCCATTCACCGACGAAAGTCGACTGCAAAGAAATTCAAGCCTACATAACTGTTATACTTCTTGTACGAATGATGTTGTAATACTGTATGCGTTGTTAAAAAACTTCAATTGCGTATTTCTAGAGATCCCGACCTGATAGAGAAAAACGGTTTGCAGATTTAAAAACAGCGCATTAAAATTGACCATAAAAACATAGAAATGTTAGAGAAAGAAAAAAAAATTATTTTTTTTGTTAGCCAGTGTTATCAGTACGATAGCATGTGCACGATAGCCTAATTCGTTAATTTCTGCAGTCAGTGGAGAGTTCTTATCAAATGTTGGTAACATTTATCTAAATGGGCATCATATGGTATTACTACTTCTACTAGAAAAGCGGTTTTACTGTGAGATCAATCAATCAATACCCTTTAGCTCCCCAAGGAGCATAGGCCTTCAACAAACACATGCCAAGTCTTCCTGTCCTGTGCCATCCGCTCAAGTTCTTTCCATGTTTTCTTCATCATTTTCACCTCTGTTTCCAGTTCTCTTCTCCATGTGTTTTTTGGTCTACTCTGCCTCTCTTTCCCCGTGGATTCCAGAACAAGGACTGCCTTGTAATGCTATCAACAGGTTTCCTCAATGTGTGTCCTATCCATCGGCAGCGTCTTCTTCTCAACTCTTGTTCCACTGGCACTTGTCTGGTTCTTGTCATCAATTCCACATTTGTGACTTTGTCATACCATTTCAGTCCTTCTATTCTACGCAAGCACCCGTTTATAAAAGTCTGTAGCTTTTTGGTTGTTGTTTTTGTTGTTCTCCATGTCTCAGAGCCATACAATAGGACTGACTTCACATTTGAGTTGAAGATTCTTATTTTCGTGTTGGACTTGATTTCTCTTGTTTTCCATATGTTTCCCAATGCAATGAAAGCTCCTCTTGCTTTTTGTATTCTTATTTTGATATCGCTGTCTGTCCCTCCAATTTTGTCTATATTACTTCCAAGATATGTGTAAGATTCTATATCATTTAGTGGTGTTTCTTCAAGTTCAACCTTGTTATCATTTCTTGCATTTATTCTCATAATCTTTGTCTTTTCCCTGTGTATTTTCAGGCCCACTTGTTGTGACCTCTCATTGAGAATTTTCATTTTCTCTTGCATCTGATTATGGTTATGGGACAGAAGAGCATTTTTAACAGTCATAGACTGGGTGATGCGCCAGACAACAGAGGGCAGTCCAAGAGGAATAAGATGGACTACATTTTCAACATTGGAAGATCTGGAATATGCAGATGACATTGCACTGCTGGCACATTCACATCAACACATCCAGGAAAAAACGGATAGACTTAATAAATTTAGCCAGCAGGTGGGCTTGAACATCAATTTAAAGAAGTCTGAGGTCATGACGCTCAATGTGAGCAACCCTGAGCCCATATCAGTAAGGAATCAGCAACTGGTACAGACAGATACCTTCACATACCTAGGAAGCATAGTAACACCAGACGGCGGGGCAGGCAAAGACATCAACATCAGAATGAATAAGGCAAGAACAGCCTTCTTTAGCCTAAATAACATCTGGAAGTCCTCCCAATACAGCACAAGCACAAAATTAAGATTATACCAGAGTTGCGTGCTTTCTGTGCTTCTCTATGGTGCGGAATGCTGGAGAGTCACAGAGAAGGAAATGTCAAAATTGTCCTCTTTTCACACAACATGCATAAGAAAAAATTCACCGAATCTTTTGGCCGAATACCATCACCAACCAAGATCTGCTTACTCGTAGCAAGCAAGAGGACATGCATACCATCATAGCTGGCAGACGCTGGAGCTGGGTTGGTCATGTCCTCAGAAGAGACCCTGATGCCATCACAAGAACAGCTATGCTTTGGACCCCTGAAGGAAAGCGAAAGAGAGGCCGACCAAAAAACAACTTGGCGGAGGACTGTGGAGGCTGAGATGCAAAGAATGAACCAGAGTTGGGGCACTGTACGAAGGATGGCCACCGACCGTGCAAAGTGGAATCAATTTGTTGTTGCCCTACAAGACGCCACTAGGCGTGATGGCCACTGACTGCTTTGACGGTCGGTGGTTAAGGATCGAAGAAGAAGAAGAGAAGACAGAAGAGCCAAGTCATCTGCAAAATCCAGATCATCAAGCTGTTTAGTCAGATTCCACTGGATTCCATTTCTGTTATGTGATGTCGATGTTTTCATAACCCAATCTATTGCTAGTAAGAAAAAAAATGGAGACAAGAGGCATCCCTGTCTCACTCCCGTTCTAATCCTAAACGGTTCTGTAAGTTGTCCTTCATGAAGAACTCTACATGTCATGTCTTCATAGGTCTTCTTTATTAAGTTAATGATCTTCATGGGAACTCCATAATGCCTCATCAATTTCCAAAAGCGATTCTCTGTCTACACTGTCAAATGCCTTTTTATAGTCCACGAATCCGATGTGAGATCGATTATTGTTAAATCAGGTTTTACGGCGCTTGATTTAAATGAATTTTCACTGCTGCCGAAGAGAGATGGTTTAACAATTCTTCTTTCTTTATTGTTATGTTACAATCAGTACGATCTAAGGATTTCACTTTCTCATAAACAATGTCTACAAACCCGTTGTGGCTTTGCTGGTACACGCCTTGCAATTTATTACATCCGTTTAATATATGTGAAACTGTTTCATATGGGTGGTTACATATTTTGCAACCTTTCGTGTATGGTTCTGTGTAGTATAAATGCAAAAGACTTTCACACTGAAGTAACTGTAATCTTGATCTAACAGCAAATGACAGTATGTTATCACTAAATTTAATATTAGATAAAAAACTAGATGACAGTAAATGGTTCACACATTTCATTTAACGCATTGGTCTTCCTTGCGACGATTTACTCTTAAGTTCATTTAGAATTTGATTTAGTTTTTGTGATTTAAATCAAGAATAAAAAGAATTAACTAAGTTGTATTTTAAAGTAACTTCTTCATCCATGTTTAAATATGCATACATACACATACATACAGATGTGACCCTAGGAGTTTTTATGGGTGGTACGAAGTCTCGTGATTGCTCCTCTCTCCTCCGGTGAAATACTATATTGTACTCTTACGAGACTCACTTTCATGCTTCTGAGCTGGATCACAATGTAATTTCGGCAAGTGATGTTCACTATAACATTTTACATAATACACGTAATACACTTAATGTATTTAAAATGTGATGATTGGTAATTTTGTTTTCTTTATCCATGTCGACTTGATAGACGCTGTTTTTGAAAAAAGGGAGGAAAATGTGGACATAGGTATATTTCTTCGAAAAGATTAATTTTTTTTTTACGAAGTCGTTTAAATAAGTGCGTGCACATAAAAACTAATTCGTTTCTGATCAATAATTATAATTCGACCGATCATTTTCATGTATAACCTCTCTCTCTCTCTCTCTCTCTCTCTCTCTCTCTCTCTCTCTCTCTATATATATATATATATATATATATATATATATATATATATATATATATATATATATACAAGGGGATTGACATAAGTCTTGGGCCTGACCATGAAGGACATGTCACAGAGAGCTGGAATTTTGTATAGTGTTTATTCCTTTTCAATATAGCCACCGTCTGAATTGACACACTTCTGCCATCTCTGCTTGACCTTGAAAAGACCTTGGGAGTAGAACACCCTATTTTTCAAACTAAACCAGTCATCACATGCCAGTATAACCTCTTCATCGCTGTCAAAATGATTTCCTTTTAGCTGTTTTTTAAGATTTGGGAATAGAAAAAAGTCTGATGGAGTCAAATCTGGAGAATATGGTGGGTGTTGAAGAATTTCAATATCCAAGTCGTTGGCTGCTAGATGCACAAGCCGTGCTTTGTGAGAGGGCGCGTTGTCTTGAAGCAAAGGAAGATTTTGAGTGCGCGTTATCCCTCGTTTCCTGGTCACAACCTTTCTTAGTTTGGTGAGAAGATCTGCATAGTACTGTCCATTAACTGAGTTGCCCCGAGGCAGATAATCTTTCACAAGGACACCTTTGCCATCCCAAAAAACAGTCAGCATCACTTTTCCTGCAGATTTCTGCGCCCTCGGCGTGACAGGTGTTGGGGAGCCCGGGGTTTTCCATTGCATGCTGGCAATTTTGGATTCGGGGTCATAATGGTGTACCCAAGTCTCATCTACTGTCACCATGGTCTCCAAAAATTTTTTGACTGACACTTTTTGAGCAACTGTTGACAGAAATGTACCCTCGTTTGCTTCTGTTCACGTGTCAACAGTCGCGGAACCCAGCGTGCACACACTTTTCTCATGTTCAGTCTGTTGTGTAAAATTCTATAAACTGTTCTTTCATTTAGTTTTACTCTACTAGCTATCTTCACAATTGTCATTTTTCGATCCTGGTCAATGATTTTTTTTCACTATTGTTGCATTTTCATCGTTGCACTCTGAGGCTGGTCTACCAGATCTTGGCAAATCAGCAACATTTGAGCGGCCGCACTTAAACTGTAGACACTAGCTTTTTACCGAAGTATATGAAAGACAAGAATCACGAAACACTGGTTCCATCTCCCTGTTTATTTCTGTAGGTGTTTTTCTCTGAAACATAGGAAATTCTATCATAGCTCTGGCCTCCTTCTTTTCCATTATTTTGTAAATCTTTGGAGCAGCAGATCCGGTCAATAGGGTACATTGCGCTGTGCACCGTAGCGAGAAAACCCATTGAAGAAACAAACGCGTACTTCACACATTCAGTGCAAATATGATGAACTTTAAATGTGCCAAGTTTCATCTTCCTCCTATGAATCCTTCATGGTCAGGCCAAAGACTTATGTCAATCCCCTTGTGTGTATATATATATATATATATATATATATATATATATATATATATATATATATATATATATATATATATATATATATATATATATATATATATATATATATATATATATATATAAAAATATATATATATAAATATATATAAATATATATAAATATATATATAAATATATATATAAATATAAATATATATATATATATATATATATATATATATATATATATATATATATATATATATATATATAAATATATATAAATATATATAAATATATATATATATATATATATATATATATATATATATATATTATACGATTATCATTACTACCAGAGTATATAATTTGCTTTTTTTCTTCTGAAATATATTTTATGCCCTTCCCCGTCCATCTACACTCGCTGACACCCAATATGTCCAACTTATAATTATCCATTTCTTTAATTACTTCTTCCAATTTTCCATCTTGATACATAGTTCTTACATTCCAGTATCCAATTTAAAAAATCTCCTTAGCCCCCAAGATATTAGAATGAGTCATGTTTACTGTCGAGCCTTGTTCTGTTTCGGTAACAATCGCTTGTTTTACGATAGTGACTTGTTAACTCTCTGATCAACCCTCCTATCCAACCGACCGATTCGAGGGTTTCGAGGTCAGTTATAGGAAAATATCTACACCACTAGATACTCTGATGTATCTTTTATTCTATAATTTAACATAACATCTACTGTCACCATGGTCTCCAAACATGCCTGGAAGGTCTGCTTTCACTATGGAGTTGTTCAAAGAGCACCATATCAAACAGGCCTTGTTGGGATTGACCTTTGATCTGCTTTCCTCACACTATTTAGAAACCGCCTGTAGTGTCTCTTGTATGCCTTGGACCATTTCCTGTCTGTCTGAGCCAGTTCTGTACATGAGTACGCCATCTGCGAAAGTTAATGTTCGTCCCAGTCCTGTTGGTTGAAAGGTTGCTACTTTTGTGGTGTAGATGTTAAACAGCACTGGTGATAGTGGAGAAACCTGGGGTAGTCCCTGGCAAATGCGCATTGGTTCTGATGTCCAAGTAGTTCCCAATCGAAATGCAACTGATCTCTCCATTAAGGCAGCTGCTATCACCTTGTTATCAAAGGGTTTACACCACATACAATTTATTAGGGTTGCAAAGTCCACAGTGTTATAAGCATCCTCTATATATAACAAGAGAAATCAATACTAGAATTGCTTTGGCAGCTAGCGCCTTCAATAGATTATCTAACATTTGGAAATTACGATAACTGAATATACATACCAAGCTTCGTCTGTTTAATTCAAATGTTATCTCAGTGTTAACATACGGCTGTGAGAGTTGGAAAATAACAAAATCATTGGAGAACAAGCTGAATACATTCGAGAACAAATGTCTTAGAAAACTCATGAACATCAGTTGGAAAGAATTCAAGACTAATCGACAAATAAGAGATGACTCTAGGCAGAAATATGTCTCCGACTATATAAGGAAAAGACGATGGTCATATATCGGTCATGTCCTACGAATGCAAAACAACAGAATACCATTGCAGGCGCTCACTTGGGTTCCTGAGGGTAAGAAGAAAAAAGGAAGACCAAAAGAAACACTCAGAAGAACAATAATAAGAGAAGGAAGAACGTTGGGCCTAAATAATGTGCAAGAGCTAAGAGGAATGGCGTCACAACGAACAACCTGGAGAGCACTGGTTTCTGCCTTATGCACCGTGTTTGGTGCTTAAAGAATTTATTATTATTATAGAGAGAGAGAGAAGTTATCTACCCTTCCAAGATGGAGGTGAAATTCTTTTCTCACCTTAGACGCCGAAAGAAAAGCATCAGGAATGTGTATATTTCGATGGATAGTACCATGTTATGTTAAATTATAGAATAAAAGATACATCAGAGTATCTAGTGGTGTAGATATTTTCCTATAACTGACCTCGAAACCCTCGAATCGGTCGGTTGGATAGGAGGGTTGATCAGAGAGTTAACAAGTCACTATCGTAAAACAAGCGATTGTTACCGAAACAGAACAAGGCTCGACAGTAAACATGACTCATTCTAATATCTTGGGGGCTAAGGAGATTTTTTAAATTGGATACTGGAATGTAAGAACTATGTATCAAGATGGAAAATTGGAAGAAGTAATTAAAGAAATGGATAATTATAAGTTGGACATATTGGGTGTCAGCGAGTGTAGATGGACGGGGAAGGGCATAAAATATATTTCAGAAGAAAAAAAGCAAATTATATACTCTGGTAGTAATGATAATCGTCACACAGAGGGAGTAGCCATCTTAATGACACAGAAAGCAGCAGCATCGCTTATCAGCTGGGTACCTATTAATGAGAGGCTAATATTAGCTAGATTTCAGACAAGGTTTTTCAAGCTCTCAATTGTACAATGTTATGCACCAACTAACGACGCTCTTGATACCACAAAAGATGACTTCTATGAAGCACTTCTAAGTACCATCAACACAATACCCAAGCATGACATAATAGCAGTCATGAGCGATTTTAACGCCAAAGTAGGTGACAACAACGATGGAGTACAAAGATATCTCGGTACTCATGGCATAGGCTGTATGAATCAAAATGACGAAAGACTTCTAGAACTTTGTGAAATATCAAACCTCGTTGTGGCAGACACCATCTTTCCACATAAGAATATCCACAAGATAACATGGAATTCACCTGATGGCAGAACTAAGAACCAGATAGATCACTTCTGCATAAGCGCAAAATTTCGCTCATCAGTTCAAGACGTCAGAGCATACAGAGGTGCAGAGATCGGAAGCGATCATAACCTCTGCATAGCTAAACTGAGAATTAAACTGAAGAAGTTATACCAACCGAATAAAAATAGAAGAATAGATGTACACAGACTGCAATCAAATGATATAAAGGAGGAATATAATGTCAAAATGAACAACTATTTCGATGCTTTAGGCAAAATTGACAACGATATCACCACCAAGACAATCGATACTAAATGGGAACAACTGAGAACAGCAATGACAGAAGCAGCTGTAGCGACCACCGGATACCTAGTACATAAAAAGAAAAAATGGATGAGAGAAGATACTTGGGATAAAATACAAGAAAGGAAAACAGCAAAACTTAAACTACTAGCGGCAAGTACACATAATGCAGTTGAATCTTGCAAACTAACTTATAACTTGTTAAATAAAGAAGTGAAGACAAAAACTCGAAGAGATAAAAGACATTTCATCAATGAACTGGCCGTAGAAGCTGAAAATGCTGTAAGAACTGGTAATAGTAGGTGCCTTTATCAAATTACAAAACAACTATGTCACCAGCCTACTGCTATGGAAACACCTGTTAAAGGTAAATTAGGGAATTCAATACCAACAGAAAAAGAACAAATGAAGAGATGGGCTGAGCACTTCATGGAGGTGCTAAACAGACCACCACCAACAGTAACACCTGATTTTAATAATGAAACACCCACAACCACCTTGCCAATAACATGCGATGAATTCACGCTGGACGAGATCAAACAAGCCGTTAAAAGATTAAAAAAATTTAAAGCTGCTGGAGTTGACGAAATTTCAGGGGAAATGATTAAAGCAGTTAATGACAACAACCTCTTGAGAATTTTAGATATTATAAATGAAGTATGGAGAGAAGAACAACCACCACAACAATGGAAAGACAGTATTATTGTAAAGTTACCGAAGAAAGGTGATCTATCAGACTGTAATAACTGGCGTGGTATATCTCTATTATCAGTACCTGGAAAATTATTATGTTGCATGATGTTAGAAAGACTTAAATTGCATGCTGACGAAAAGATCAGAGAAGAACAAGCTGGTTTCAGGCCGAAACGATCATGTATTGATCAAATATTCACACTAAGAACAATTATAGAAGAATCAGTGGAAATGCAATCGCCACTTATTATCACCTTCGTCGATTTCCAAAAAGCCTTTGATAGTCTACACCGCCCATCATTGTGGAAGATACTTACAATCTATGGTTTTCCAACAAAATATGTGAATATAATCAAAGCGCTATATGACAATGCAAGATGTTGTGTTAGAACAAATAAAGGGAATACAGAATGGTTTACAGTAGAAACAGGGGTGAAACAAGGCTGTATTATGTCACCACTACTTTTTGGAATAGCTATTGATTGGGTTATGAGAAACTATACCCACAATGAACAATTAGGTATAAAATGGACAAATGGAAAATTCCTGGGGGACCTGGATTTCGCAGATGATTTAGCATTCTTAAGTTCAACACCCAGACAATCCCAAGAAGCAGTAAATAATTTGTGTTATCTCTCGGTTAAAATAGGTCTCCAAATAAATGCCTCTAAAACTAAAGCTATGAACTTTTCTAACGAGACCTTTGATATCATCTTGAACGGGGAAAAACTACAGAAAGTTGAAAGTTTCAATTATTTAGGCAGTACTATGACTCAGGATGGTGACACAACAAGAGAAATTCATACTAGAATTGCTTTTGCAGCTAGCGCCTTCAATAGATTATCTAACATTTGGAAATTACGATCATTGAATATACATACCAAGCTTCGTCTGTTTAATTCAAATGTTATCTCAGTGTTAACATACGGCTGTGAGAGTTGGAAAATAACAAAATCATTGGAGAACAAGCTGAATATATTCGAGAACAAATGTCTTAGAAAACTCATGAACATCAGTTGGAAAGAATTCAAGACTAATCGACAAATAAGAGAAGACTCTAGGCAGAAATATGTCTCCGACTATATAAGGAAAAGACGATGGTCATATATCGGTCATGTCCTACGAATGCAAAACAACAGAATACCACTACAGGCGCTCACTTGGTTTCCTGAGGGTAAGAGGAAAAAAGGAAGACCAAAAGAAACACTCAGAAGAACAATAATAAGAGAAGGAAGAACGTTGGGCCTAAATAATGTGCAAGAGCTAAGAGGAGTGGCGTCACAACGAACAACCTGGAGAGCACTGGTTTCTACCTTATGCGCCGTGTTTGGTGCTTAAAGAATTTATTATTATATATATATATATATATATATATATATATATATATATATATATATATATATATATATATATATATATATATATATATATATATATATATATATATATATATATATATATATATATACACATACATACCTAATTTGTTATGTCTCTGAGGTACTTTGAAAGCCTGTATCTCACGAATGTAATAGCACGTACCTATGTTGTCGTCTGCATGCCGTCGTTTCAAATTTGGTCTGTCACAGTCTGAATCCTGGCATGTGCTCCATGCACTCCACTGTGATACGCTACAATCCCAGCTACACTCCAGTGTACATGATTGGGCGACAAGAGGTTTTGGTTGTGGACATTTTATGTCATCTACAGGTCGTTCAGTACCATCTTCTATGATTAGACAATATATCACGTCATCTCTCTTAAACAGGAACAATTAACTGAACTGAATGACGTGTAATTTATCTGAATAAACAAAAATGTGTTTGAGGGGGCACAGGCTAAAGTATTTTTTTCTCTTTAACAGAGTAATGCACAGTGTTAAATACAATTATTTTCATACAAATCTAAATTTTCATGAACAACTGACTACACATTCGGAGACATAACATCATACTAATAACATTTCCCACGGATCTCCACTGTCACCAGCTTGTTTAACATCAACACAGCAAAGTTGTCACAATTCAACTAAAATGGTCGGGAATAACTTTTGCAGATGATATACTCATAAACAAGACTGGTTTAGACAGGCAGGATATGACCAACATCATGCGTGAGGTACTATAAGCAGTTTATAAATAGTGCCAGAAAACCTGCTCAAATGTCAATTCCAACAAGGACTGTGTGATGTGGTGCTCCTTGTGCAACTCCATATCAAAGGAGACCTCCCTAAAATCACTCTGAATGGTCAGAACATAGAACGTCAGGACAAGCTGAAATATCTTGCAGTAACGTCCGATCGCGAGCTATCGTTCAAGTACCATGTTGAACTAACCATACAGAAGTGCAAGCGCGGTCTGATGGCACTAAAAACAATGGCCGCTGTACACCTGGGACACAGACAAGTGTTTCTCCTGTATCGTCAGCTAGACAAGTCAATAATCAATTAGGGCCTGTGAGCACTTACGTTGTGAAGGTCACAATGTGAACTAGAAAGGATTCAAAAAATGCGTATAGTATTGGGATGTACCCGGGGTTCCCCCACTGTGAGGATGAAAAAGTACATGCTTAGATTTCTGTCGATAAGAACTAGGTGTATAATGGCATTCCCTGCATGCAGGGCCGGCATTTCCATTAGGCGAACTAGGCAGTCCCCTAGGAAGGCAAAATTAGGGGGGGGGGGGGGAAGAAGAGGGAGGGGGGGGGGGGGGGGGGGGGAGGGGGAGAGAAATCGAGTAAAGTTTTAAAAAAACGGTATAACTAAAAAAAACAGTTTCGTGGCATAAAAATAACATCTTATTTTCCTTGGTTCATGACTCCACTGTAAATAAGCATACACACATACATACATTTCCTTGAGCACATTTATATACATGCTTGAAGGGCTTCAGTTCCTGTGTTATTTTGTTTTTGTGATTTCGCACAGATGTTTCGCATTTTTCTGTGACCATCTTTGCTTCAATCCACTGTGTCAGTTATTGTTATGATTAATGTTAATCCGAATCGACCTCACTGCACTCCGGGCAAACGCATAGGTGCTCAGTCTACCTCAGCAAATGTCGAAGTGTATGGATGCTAATTGTACCTGTAGCACGATGGTTGTACATACGACGGATGCATCCTCTCTCATGACCATTTCTGCTAGTCCCACGTTTGATGCCAAACTCCACAAGTCACAGCCATGTTGATTCATCCCTTGTAGTGTCATTATCCAGCAGGCGATCATTAATTGCCCTTAGTATCTCTCCCTTATCCATGTCCAGTGTCCCCACTATGGGTGCTCTCGAGGCGAGTCTGTCAGCTCTCTCATTGTCACGTACCCCTGCATGACGAGGACAGTAGATCCACACCAGTTCTTGAATACTTGATGATTCTATTGATGTTTTCCATTCCTGCCGCAGCCATCCGTTCTGAACGTTCCGAAGCATGGCTTGAGATTCTGACAATATAACTGCCCTGGTTGATAGAGTTTCAGACAGCCACCTCAGTGCTGCAGTAACTGCCTCTACCTCCTTTCTCATGCTGGAGGTTGCTGTCATGTAGGATCCACTCTGTTCAACGACGACCCTGCCCTTTATTCTCACAGAGACGCCCCATCCTGATTTCTCACCACACACTACAGACCCATCAGTGTACACTTTGGCGTCATCATCCCCAGCATTATCACTTATCAGCTGATTAATCTCCAGCTCTGCTTTTCCATTGCCCTAAGATCTGCACTCTCTGCCAAGGCTAATGATGACCTGCTGGTAGTTTATCCAGCTCTCCCCCCCCCCTGACTTACTCCACTCTTTCCCTTTGGATATATTTTCAACCCTGGTCACCTCATCGTAGCCTCTGACTGTGCCATCCATGACATCCTCCTCGTGATTCTTGCTCCTTTGATGTCAGCTACATTCACATGTAGGTCTTTTGTCGGTGGTTACCCGCATATAGGCTTTTGCCTGGGCCATCGTATATCTAGATCTAATCGACAGCAATACGAGCATGTATCCCATTGTCACATTTGGGGTATCACGCGTAGCCCAAAACTAGTCGCATCCCTTCATTTTGAATGCGTTCCAGTCGTTCACATTGTGACACTGGCAGCGTGAGTATTCCTAGACCGTACACAATTACTGGAATCACAAGCTGATGATACATGAGAAACAACAGTCTCTGTTCCAAGCGTGAAGAAGCCATTGTTTTTAAGGCTGCCAGTCCTCGCTTGCACTTCTGTATGATCAGTTCGTCATGATACTTGAACGATAGCCCACGATCAAACATTACTCCCATATACTTCAGCCTGTCTTGCCGTTCAATGTTCTGCCCATTGAAAGTGATGCCTGGAAGGTCTGCTTTCACTATGGAGTTGTTCAAAGAGCACCATATCAAACAGGCCTTGTTGGGATTGACCTTTGATCTGCTTTCCTCACACTATTTAGAAACCGCCTGTAGTGTCTCTTGTATGCCTTGGACCATTTCCTGTCTGTCTGAGCCAGTTCTGTACATGAGTACGCCATCTGCGAAAGTTAATGTTCGTCCCAGTCCTGTTGGTTGAAAGGTTGCTACTTTTGTGGTGTAGATGTTAAACAGCACCGGTGATAGTGGAGAAACCTAGGGTAGTCCCTGGCAAATGCGCATTGGTTCTGATGTCCAAGTAGTTCCCAATCGAAATGCAACTGATCTCTCCATTAAGGCAGCTGCTATCACCTTGTTATCAAAGGGTTTACACCACATACAATTTATTAGGGTTGCAAAGTCCACAGTGTTATAAGCATCCTCTAGGTCAATTGCGACAGCCACCGTTTCTCTTTTACCCTGGAATCCTTCGTACACATCGTACGCAAACGTTCCAGCGTTACCCCATGTTGTTTTCATAGGCCTATAGCTACACAGGGTATCAGAAAGGATGTGTGCATTTTCGAGGTGTCTTGCAACTATCTTTTCAAGTAATTTACCATAGACATTATGTAGTGTGATATTTCGATAGCTGCTGAGCAGTGTGGGGTCTTTGCCAGGTTTAGGAAGTGGCCGAAGGTAACTGTGTAGCCAGTCTTCCGGCACCTCATCATTGTTAATGCTGGTATTGAAATCGCTCACCATATTTATAATGTCTGTGTCGTCGTGCTGTTTAATGTGATGGTATTGTACACCATCAGGACCAGGAGGAGTGTTTCTGCTGGTTTTCAATGTGTACACCACGTCCTCTTCAGAAATTAGATCGAAGTATATCTGGCCCCTTAGGGCATTTCACAGAACACTGTCCTTTATTTTCTGGCGGGCACTTTTGTCATCTTTGTCCTTTTGCTCCACATATCGATTGAATAGTGCTCTTCCCTTCTCTTCGTCCGTCTTCATGCTTAGTCCTGTATAGCTTTTGATATAAGGGATGGGTTGGCATGCACTTTTCCTTTTCATTCTTCGATGTCTTCTTCTTCTTCGATCCTTAACCACCGACCGTCAAAGCAGTCAGTGGCCATCACGCCTAGTGGCGTCTTGTAGGGCAACAACAAATTGATTCCACTTTGCACGGTCGGTGGCCATCCTTCGTACAGTGCCCCAACTCTGGTTCATTCTTTGCATCTCAGCCTCCACAGTCCTCCGCCAAGTTGTTTTTGTAAGGACCAGAATTTCTGTAGGGTTTTTTCCGTGTCACAAAGTCCTCCCACACTTTATCCTTAGCCTCCCTTGCCAAGCTCTTGAATCTATTAACGGCTCTTTGCTTTTTCTCCTTCATTTCTTCAACCTCTCTCTCATTCATCCTTCTTCTGTTTCGTGCTTTACGCCATTCCTTTGTTGCACTTTCCTTTTCTATCCACGCTTCCTTCACTGCCTTCTTCCACGAGGGAGGTTGGGTGAAAGGTTTTCTCGCTGTCTTTTGTTTGGCATTTTTGCGCAATGTGTCGTCGAGTGGGCCTGTAGGATACTTGAAGGTTTGTTTAGGTTTCCTGTGTCTAGTGGTCCTACCATTTGCAATGAGTATGACGCAAGGTAGGTGATCACTTTCCTGTGCACCTAATACATCTCAACGTGCCATGGTAGTGGCAGCACTAGAGATGAATGCCAGATCTATGACACCATTTGTATCCTCAGGTTTAGTTGCCAGGCTAGTTGGGCGTCCATCATTCAGGATGGCAAGGTTCATGTTAAGTAATGCATGGCTCAAAGCTATACCCTGCCTCTTTTCCGCGATGTTCCCCCACTCCGCGGGTCTAGCACTGAAATCGCCAGCAATTAAGCACCTTATGTTAGAATCTTCAGACAATTCCGCCAGAAAATTCAAGTTACTGTCTGCTGTAAGATGGTCGACATGAGCATATACATTGTAGACTCGCCACTACTGACCGCCTATATTCACAGCAATCCCCTGCAATTCTGCATCCTCACTAGTTTTGGAACTTGTATCCGGCTACGTATGAGGGAGCTTATGTTTTACATATATATATGTTGCCCTCTCCTACCAGGCCCACATGGATTATAGTAACATCTGTAGCCTGGGCAATTGAAAACATTATTCGCTTTTAAATTTGTCTCCTGGACCATGAGGATATCGAAATTTTAGATGATTGTTTGTATAATGGCTGCACGTTGATTGGCTCTTCGACAGTTCCAGTATCCTATACGCACATATTTCATCGAGATGCGATCTGCTTTCTGTCTGAACCTTCTGTTTACTGCCGTTCTGTTTTTTCCTCCCCTCTCCTCTCCCCTACCTCTCCTTTTGCATTTGTATTTCCTCAATTCATTTGCTGCAGGTATCGATGACAGAGCACGATCTCTGTAGCTCGCGCGATGATTCTGGATAGTTAAAATTCTCATGGTGTATTTGCAATAAATGGTGGAAATATTCTCTCACCCTGGCAGAGCCACCATACCAGGGAAGAGGCAAGGGATGTCCTTACGGAGTCGATCTGCCTGGTGCCGCCCTGCTCGCCCTCCAGACAGCCAATGTTTGCGACTGCCTACCCAGCAGCCATGCAGTCTCTCGTCACATTGGTCCACCTTAGCCGTGGGGTCATTCACTGATGACTCAGTTATCATTTGACCCATGATTTGATGTTAGTAATTTCCGATACCCTTCCTTTGATAGACTATTGCTTTTTTTTTACCTGTCTAGTTCGAACCATATAGCCATGGTTAAGTTGCCCGTCGTAGCCAATGCATGAAGTGTTGTGTGGGCACATGGTGGACCATACTGAGAATTAACAGTCCTGACTTAAAATTCTTTTAATCGATTAGGTAATAACACAGATTGTATTCGATTATTCCATTTTTAGCTTTGTTTATATTTTTTTGCTTAAAGACAAGATCATTTGCTATGTTAGAGTTTTGTGATAAGGAATTTGGCAAGTATGGTCAAAAATAATAAATTATTTAGTTGTAATATTTCAGCATTTTAATTTTATTCCCAGGACGATGTTTCCTTGTAACAAGTAAAATAAATAAACTCATTAGTGATGAAAAAAATGTTATTTATATTTTTTTTTAGTTTATGAAATTGTTCAAAATTGAGGTAAGCATTTGTCTTCTCGCGTTAGTATCGAATGCAGTTAACTTTTGAGCTGTGGTCATTTTTGCGCTGGACTGCGCATGACTTGTCTTGTTGTTTGGTCGATCGGTTTCCGCCCACCACTAGTGGGGGTGAGCGATTTGGAATGGCGAAAGAGATGCCTCGTTGAAGAGGGGATCTCCGCTTTTTTTTGTTCTGTCAGGGATGTGTAGTCCTCTTATGGATATTTCGTTTAGTCGAGATAATACCTCTAGTGTTTTCCCACATGTCGGGAGGCGTGATATTTCTGTGTATTTCTTGAAAGCAAGGTAAATTAACATTTTCATTAACTCTATTGATTTTGGGTCGTGAGCGATTTCGATTCATAGCCTGTCTGCGAAAGTCGTCGTCACGAGATGTTTTTTCCCAGCTCACATGTCGCTGCATTGTACTGCATCGGTTGATGCAGGTACCAAGGACCATTACTTGCTACTTTGTTAAATGAACGAGGTTTAGAAAACCTTTATTATCTAGAGGATATTCTTGAGGACATTATTTATACTTCGGCAGACGTGTCTGTCTTGCTGAAGTCAAACTAAGGAGAGTGAACTGATCTCATACATCTGGTTATCTCCTGGCTGTTATAGAAAAGGATGGAGTTGTTCATCTGACTACATTTACAGCACTTTGAAATATAACATGCATCTGACTCATCATTGTAATGCTGTCTACCGTTTATTGCTGTATTGAATGTTGCTGTGATAATGACTGTTTGATGTGCCTACACATTTGCGTAACCATTTTGTCACTGTGGCGTCCACAATAAATAATGAAGAAAAACGTCAACGGCTGTTTCAAGACTCATTGACTTTATACGTCGTGAGTTTACTGACGTCCTATGTGGATTGCCCTGTTATTGTTGCATGAACATTGTTTTGACTGAACACATCTACACACTACACAAAACCAGACATGCGGATGCCATCCATCATCATATGGCATCACGCATCATTTGGTGGCCATAAGCTGGTTTGATTCTGGTACTAGCAAACACGGGGTCCCTTACCCACTTCATTTTCAACAAGAATTCATCAGCATCCTTCAAGAAATTAACATTCTTCAATACAGTCAACATCTTCAAAATTTTCAAAGTACTCGGCGTTGCCCGGTAAAAGTCAAAATTTCAACTTTTTGACGGAAACAAGAATTTGACAGTACCCGGCGTTGTTACATGTTGCCGGATAACTCGGACTGCTGTTATCTTTTACGCAAGTCAAGCAAGTTGCTGCTGTCAAGGTTCCAGTGCTGTCGTTTTTTTGAGAAGGTCAAGTGCCGGTTGAAACGGGTTGTTTTCTGAAGAAGGCCAAGTACCGATTTCCATCAACTTACTTTTGGATTAGAAGGTCAAGTGCCGAAACAACTCAACACACAGTATTTCAGAAGCTCTTGTACCATCGTGTTAGCAGTGGAAGCAGTTCAGATGTGCCATCATCGTTGGAGCTTCGCTCTTTAGGACGTTGATTGACATCCGTTTTTCTGCTGTTCTACGATTGGAAGCCTTTAAGTTAAGTGGCCTGTTTGTATGTAAACTGTGCCCTTATACTTCTGCTGAGTCTTCTGTGTATCATCTCATTCTATATGTTATATGTCTATATGTTATTTGTATATTTATATGTTTATATTTCAGCGGGTTCTCGGTTGGGTGGTGTCTCCGTTAGATTATGCCACGTCATAGAGGTCGTCTATTGTGAGCGTTTTCTGTAGGGTTTGCAAATTTCCGATACTGGAATTTGCTAAGCGACTTCTGTTGCTATTTATGTTAGCTGTGATGACATGTTTTAATATTGTTTTCGTTATTATTTCACATTCTTTAGTTTTGTTGTGATTTGTTTGTATTTGTTAGCCTACTCTTGTCTATAATTTAGTTTCATACAACATTTTTGTTTATACACTGTGGTGTCATGTATTTTGTTTAATTCTATCGCAGATATCGTCACATTTTTTGTGATATTTCATTAATTTCTGCTTTATTTTTAGTTGATTTCTGCGAAAGTTTTTGTATTGTTGCTGATCTTTGTTATTGTTTACATTGTTATTGTTTACATTGTTTGTATTGTTTACATTTTCAATGTTTACATTCTGCATGTGTTTACATAGTCATTGTTTACAGTTATAGTAATTAGTTAATGGGCTATGCTAATGCACTGTTACTACTATACTGATGATAAATGAATGATGAATAGTGTCGTGCACTATTGAATGAGAAGTGCACTTATGATCAAGATTTGAGTGCTGATATTTCATATACAAGTTCTTTGATTGGAGACTTGTTTCCCACAGAGACTGGGATAATATAATGTGATGTGAATATACAAGTGCTTAATTAAGACTTGTTACACTTAGGTTTGAAATAAATTAGTTAATTATTTCAGGTTTTGGACTCATATGTTAGACAACATGTCTACATTTGAGCACTTTATTGAGCAGGGTAAATTGCTTGGGAAGACTGGTGATAAGTTAGAAGAATTTGCAACTGCTCGATATGATAAAGCAATGGAAGCTGAACAAAAGAAACTGCATATGGAAGCTGAACAAAAGAAACTGCAGATGCAGGTGGATGAAAAGAGATTCCAAATGGAAATGGAAAAACAAAAAAGGGAATCAGAAGCTGAGGAAAGAAAGCTACAGCTAGAGGCTGAGAATAAAAGACTTGAAAAAGAGCTGAGAATAAAAGACTTGAAAAAGAAGCTGAAAATAAAAAGACTTGAAAAAGAAGCTGAAAATAAAAGACTTGAAAAAGAAGCTGAAAATAAAAGACTTGAAAAAGAAGCTGAAAATGAAAGACTTCAAATGCAGGCTCAAGCTGAAGAAAGGAAGTTACAAAGAGAGTCTGATGAGAGGAAAGCAAAAATGGAACATGAAGAAAAACTCTTAGCTTTAGAGTTGGAGAAATTGAAATTGACGAGCATGAGTAATGGTAATGATTCAAACAAGGGTTCATCTTCTGGGAAGGCTAATAATGATACTTTTAAGATTAAGTTACCAACATTTAGTCCTTCCAGTGATGACATAATGTTCTATCTGGACAGATTTGAACAAGCATGTACAGCTCATAACATAGACAAAGCAAAATATGTTTATCAGTTATCAGGGATACTGACAGGTAAAGCTCTAAGTATATTAAATATGGTGGATGAACCTGACAAGAGCAATTATGAGGTTGTCAGGGCCGCTTTGTTAAAGAAATATCAGCTTAACGAAGACGGCTATCGTCTACAATTTAAAAACATGTTACCTGAAAATGGAGTTGAATTCTCCGAGTTTATTGCAAGAATACGCATTACTTTCTCACGATGGGTTGAACTATCTAAGACGGAAAAAACTTATGAAGGACTTATGGACTTAATACTTAGAGACAAAGTCATGTCGTCTGTCAATGAGTCTTTCCTTGCTTTCCTTCATGAACGTAAACCTAAAACAATAAAAGAAATGGAAGATTTCTGTTGCCAATACGTAACTGCGCACCCACACATAACCATGGGTAACTCTAAGGTGAAAGAAGGTTTACCAGTTGCTTCGGCAGCTCCGTATGGTCAAAACTTTGCTCGTAGATCCCAACAAAATTTTGATAGAAAGGGCAGCGGTAATTTCTGTCAAAATCATGGAAACCAATTTCATGGTGATTCTTCTTCGAAGAATTGGAGACAACCTGATAGTGGTCGTTACTATCACCCTAATAATTATAAGCATTTCAAAAGAGGATATGGTAATAGAGGTTATTCCTGCCGAAGACCTCAGAACCAAACAAATAGATGTTCGCATCAATGTGAACATGATAGTAATCGTGGAAACTGGAATTCGAACCAGTATAACAATTACAATAGAGACAATAATAACTGCAGAGATAATAATAACTCTGATAACTTCAGAGGTAATAATAGTCGGGGTAGATCTCAACACAAAAAAAAGAGATATCAGCAGGCTAATGCTGTACAACAGGAAACTGAGGGAGCCTGTAATCATGTTGTTGATAGTAAAAACTTTGACGCTGTCACTAGTTCTGCTTTTGACTTTGAGAGAGCAAACAAATGCCCCCAATGCAGTACTTTATTCGAACCGGGTACCATAACTACTTTGAGTTGTGGTCACCCACTTCCCGCTCTTCCTGCTGCTGTTGCGCATGACGGGAGGGGTTCTTTAATTCTACATAAGGGTCTTGTTAATGATACTCCGGTCTCACTACTTTTCGATTCCGGATGCACCACTATTGGTGTTAGACAATCGCTTGTAGATCCATCTTGTGCTACAGGAAGGGTTATTAAATGTGTCACATTTGGCGGCACTCTAGAAAAATATCCTACTGCTGTAATTCGCATTGCCACTCCTTTCTTTACTGGAGATGTGCATGCTTGTCTCTTACCTAATCCTATTGCGGACCTTATTATTGGTCGTATTCACGGAGTTAGGGAGTGTACCCCACAGCAGATTGCTGCTTGGGAAGATAATAACATGCAAGCTACAAATGCAGTAGTTACAAGAGCACAAGCTCTACAAACACCCGAAACTTCACTGAATAGTGATAATGAAGTTGATAGCCAAGATAGTCACTTAGTAATTACTCGTGACTCTTTCATAAAATTGCAAGAAGAAGATCCTTCTTTAAAAAAATTCTTCGTTCTTGCGAAGAAAGGTGATCCGAATCAGGATACAAATAGAAAATCTTGGATTGCAATGAGAAACGGCGTACTTGTACGTATGGTACAAGATTCGACTACGTCGGCACATTCGCAAATTCTTGTTCCCAAGAGCATGAGAGTCCAAATATTACAACATGCTCATGACTCGCAATGTGCTGGACATATGGGTTTTGCCCGTACGAAGTCGAGAGTCCTTGCGGCTTTCTTTTGGCCTTTTGTCAATAAGGACATTCGTATTTACTGCCGATCATGCAAGGTATGTCAGGAGGTCAAATCTAGAGGACCACGACATGCTGCGCCTATCCAGGCTGCTGACATTCCTATTCGGCCGTTTCAGAAAATGGCCATAGATATTATTGGCCCTTTTAAGGTCAAGTCGGCCAGAGGACATCAGTTTATCCTTACATGTGTCGATATGTGCACACGTTGGCCAGAGGCTATTCCTCTTAAGAGCATATCTACTACAGATATCGCAGATGCTCTTTGGTTGATATTTTCTCGCTTGGGGTTCCCCAGAGAAATATTGTCAGACCATGGCACTCAACTCATATCTGACACTATGTCACAGGTAATGTCTACCTTACATATTGAACGATCTCTCAGTAGTATCTACCATCCTATGTCTAATGGGTTAGTTGAGCGTCTGAATAGAACGCTCAAGACTTTGCTTGGTAAGATAACTGAAGATCATCCTCAAGATTGGGACAGGGTTTTACCCGCGGCTCTCTTTGCCTATAGAGAAGTCCCTAATGAACACACAGGATTTTCTCCCTTCGAACTTGTCTTTGGCGCGCGTCCACGCGGCCCTATGTCTTTATTACACGATCTCATCACTGCCGATGATATTAGCGATGAAACTCAATCCTCATATGAGTATGTCATTGCTCTTAGACAAAAGATCATTGAGGCATGTAAGCTAGCAACTGCTTCATCAGAAATTGCTAAAGAGAAGGCAAGGCAGTTTGCTAACAAGAATAGATGTCTACGACAACTTTGTCCAGGTGACAAAGCATTCGTCCTACTCCCCAGTAGGGAAAATAGACTTCTTATTGCATGGAAAGGTCCGTATGCAATAGTCTCTCGGATTTCCGATGTTGACTATGTGGTCGATATTGATGGAAAGCATAAAACTTTCCACATAAACATGCTTTCGGAATTTCACGAACGTCCGGACTATTTGCTGCCTATTTTCCAGGCAACGGATGATGCTCCTGCACCTCACGGTCATTATTCATCCCTGTCTGTCATTCAGGATGAGGAAGCTACCTTCTCTGATGTCAACCTTCCCCTTCCAGTGGTTCCATTACATTCTACGGAATCTTGGAAAAACGTTTCTGTTTCTCCTAATCTTTCTGGTGACGAACATCGACAAGTCTCGTCGATGTTACAAACATTTCAGGATGTTCTCACTGACATTCCTGGACACACAGATGTCATAGAACATGACATAATTCTTACCGACAATAATCCAATTAGGGTTAGGCCGTATCCTATTCCTATACACTTTCAGTCGCAAGTGGAAAAGGAATTGGATGAAATGATTCAATTAAATATAATTGAACCATCGACTTCACCATATTCTTCTTCCATGGTTATTGTCCGGAAGAAGGATAAGAACATACGAATTTGCGTTGATTATCGCAAATTGAATCAGGTCACAAAGTTCGACGCTGAACCGATGCCTTTGTTAGAAGATCTACTGATTAGACTTTCTAATTCTAGATTCTTCACTAAACTTGACTTGTCTAAAGGTTATTGGCAAGTGCCTTTAGCAGAGCATGCCAAACCTCTTACTGCTTTTTCTACACCTAGGGGTCTATTTCAATGGAATGTTATGCCTTTTGGTCTCATGAACGCCCCTGCCACTTTCGTTCGCATGATGCGTCGAATTCTGTCACATCGTTCGGATGTCATCGCATACTTAGATGACATCTGTCTCTTCAGTGATACCTGGGAAGATCACTATTTAGGGTTATATGACTTACTGTCCACTCTACGTGAGAATAATTTGACAGCAAAACCTTCTAAAGCTTTTGTTGGTTTTGGTGAAATCTCTTTCCTGGGTCATCGTGTTGGTCATGGTCTCTTGAAGACAGAAGACCACAATACTTCCAAAATACTGAACATCTCTGTTCCTAAAACGAAGAAACAAGTTAGGAGTCTCTTAGGTTTAATTCAATTTTATGGGAGATTTATTCCAAATTTATCTTCGATCATGGCACCTCTCTCAACATTGTTGAAGAAAGGTTCGCCTAATCTGGTCCGTTGGTCTGAAGAATGCCAATCTTCACTAGACCAAATCAAGAATATATTTTCTTCTCCTCCTATCTTAAGATTACCTACTCTTGATAGGACTTTTGTTCTTCGGAGTGATGCTTCATCCACTGGGATTGGAGCAGCACTGATGCAAGAATATGCAAATACTCTGCATCCTGTTATGTACATTTCTAGAAAACTAAATGCGGCAGAGAGGAACTACTCGGTTTTAGACCGTGAGTTGTTAGCGATGGTTTGGTCAATTCTAAAGCTACAAAGATTCCTCCTGGGCGCACATTTCATTCTAGAGACTGATCAGAAAGCTCTTACAGCTATTCAGACTAAGAATTTGAAGAGTTCGAGATCCACTCGATATGCTATAGCTCTTCAACCTTTTCACTTCACGGTACGAGCTATCCGTGGTGCGGATAATGTGATGGCTGACATTTTGTCTAGATGCCCACATGACTCCAACTAATACTTCTGTCCTATATTTCTATATATTACAGAGTCATAACACACCTATATTTCTACAATAGATTAGCACATCTGTACTTACTTTATATGTACACACTATCGTGCTTTGTTGTCATCTTCTTCTGTTCGTTTTTTAAAATGATAGAGGAGGACTGAGTAGTTAATATAAGGGCCGTTAGTTTACTAAACAGCCACAATTATTAATAATGTATTGTACCTTATGAAGCATATTAGTTATTAATTAGCATTATATTGCTTGTACTTTCTCAGAATGTCATTGTTGAGCTGAGGACTTACCTTACGAGTTCTAGATTGTGTACTTACCCTCGGAATACCAGAGCATATGTCCTGGATCGTCATGTAGTTTAACTTTACTATGTACTTATGTCATTACATGTCAAAGAATGTACTATTTAAATTTTCCTATCAGATTTGTACATCCATTTTTAAAGACAATATTAGAGTATGCTGTTTAATGATGATTATAGTAACTTGCATACGTATATTGTGTTTACATGCTAACGTGATGTGTGTTGGTGACACCTCCCCGATGTGAATATTTTTTGAGACATATTTATTTTTCTGTTGAGGTATATCCTCACCAGACACTCTATAATTAGCCTATTGTTTGGCAATTTAATTAATTATCAGCGCATAATTCGTGCGTTTTGAGCCGCTTATCGCTTGCTCTTTGATATTGAAAAAAAAAAATATGTTCCACATTTTTTTTTTTTATCGGGAGGAGGTGGTGATATGTTGCGTGATAAATTCTCGCAACATCGTTTTATTTCAATATCTGTTTTATAACGCAAGGGCAACAACTGCTTGAAATCTATAGTCACTTTTCTCGGTAAGCATTTGTCTTCTCGCGTTAGTATCGAATGCAGTTAACTTTTGAGCTGTGGTCATTTTTGCGCTGGACTGCGCATGACTTGTCTTGTTGTTTGGTCGATCGGTTTCCGCCCACCACTAGTGGGGGTGAGCGATTTGGAATGGCGAAAGAGATGCCTCGTTGAAGAGGGGATCTCCGCTTTTTTTTGTTCTGTCAGGGATGTGTAGTCCTCTTATGGATATTTCGTTTAGTCGAGATAATACCTCTAGTGTTTTCCCACATGTCGGGAGGCGTGATATTTCTGTGTATTTCTTGAAAGCAAGGTAAATTAACATTTTCATTAACTCTATTGATTTTGGGTCGTGAGCGATTTCGATTCATAGCCTGTCTGCGAAAGTCGTCGTCACGAGATGTTTTTTCCCAGCTCACATGTCGCTGCATTGTACTGCATCGGTTGATGCAGGTACCAAGGACCATTACTTGCTACTTGGTTAAATGAACGAGGTTTAGAAAACCTTTATTATCTAGAGGATATTCTTGAGGACATTATTTATACTTCGGCAGACGTGTCTGTCTTGCTGAAGTCAAACTAAGGAGAGTGAACTGATCTCATACATCTGGTTATCTCCTGGCTGTTATAGAAAAGGATGGAGTTGTTCATCTGACTACATTCACAGCACTTTGAAATATAACATGCATCTGACTCATCATTGTAATGCTGTCTACCGTTTATTGCTGTATTGAATGTTGCTGTGATAATGACTGTTTGATGTGCCTACACATTTGCGTAACCATTTTGTCACTGTGGCGTCCACAATAAATAATGAAGAAAAACGTCAACGGCTGTTTCAAGACTCATTGACTTTATACGTCGTGAGTTTACTGACGTCCTATGTGGATTGCCCTGTTATTGTTGCATGAACATTGTTTTGACTGAACACATCTACACACTACACAAAACCAGACATGCGGATGCCATCCATCATCATATGGCATCACGCATCATATATATATATATATATATATATATATATATATATATATATATATATATATATATATATATATATATATATATATATTATGATTAAAATTCATAACATGTCTGTCGATGTTATTAAATGGTTCGACATAGGATTCATATTTGTTTATTATCGATAGTCCTTGGTAACAGGAAGTTACGTCATTGCCTCGAGGTTCAGATCGCAGACGTTAAGGTCGGGATCTCCAAAAGTGGGCGATCGTCTGCTAGGGTCTTCTGTGTGTTTCATTGTGGCAGGTGGACGAATGTCTGTGAGCTCCTGAGAATTATATTATCTCATGACATATTCCTATGATGTTCCATCACTAGATCGTCCATATACCTCCGTGAGATGATGCTTGTATATTTGTGAAAGAAATTATGATTTCCGTGAAGAACGTGAGTAATTAAAAATGTGTAAATCTGTCGAGGACAGTGTTCTAGCTAGAGACGGTACAAAGCTATACTGATGACTGTATATGCGATGCCATATGTTATAATGGCCTTCAAGTTTATCTATGTGGAGCAACGATGAGTAAATTAAACTGTGTATTGATTGTCCACCTGGCCTTTGTGGTGACATTGATATTTTCAAGTGTGTTATGAGCTGTCGGCGTTGTCAAGCATTTATACCCCTATGTGGTCTTAGCCAGAGTAACAAGACGTGTACTCATACTTTCTAATAATAATAAAAAGACACGCTACAATATATATATATATATATATATATATATATATATATATATATATATATATATATATATATATATATATATATATATATATATATATATATATGTATTGTGACGAAATCAGTCGTGCACTTTTTAATAACTCTCGTCCCCTACGGTAGTATCACTTCATTTCTTCATTTTTCTCACTCATCGTCTTATTATTTGGCATATTTTATTGCCCTTACATTCTTTTTGCTGTCACCACACCCAGACGTGTTTACATTTCACCAAGTGAACTGTAACAATACCAGGTTAATTACACCGATCAGCGGAAATACGTTTATCACTTGAGTTGCCTAGCCCCCTTTGATAGGAATCGATCTCTATGGACACAATATGGTATCGTACGATCGATGAATAGAACGCCATATTGTCTGCCAGAGAAAGCATTCTGAGGGATGGGCGAAAACACGGGTGATAATTAGATAATCGCTTCCGGGGGTCCATACCTGTGTAATTATTACAGATGACCTGGCAGAGGAGACAATCTGGGCGGAAAGTATTAGTCAGGAATGAGTGCACAGATGGGTTTAGGAGTTTGTACAAAGGCAGGCGGAAGTATTACAGCATCATTAGAAAGAGGTCACGCGTTGGAATTTTAAATGTAATATTTTAAAACACGCGGGGGGAAGTATGATTTAACACCCCTACCCACATAGTGCAAAAGAGATTGGATTGGTGTAAAGTGAGAGCCAGAATACACAATGGTTGTCATTGGCGAATTCGCCGGAAGTACAATCTGGGATTTTGAACTTAGAACTGGAAATATAATCTAGCGAAATCGGAGTCACAAAACAGACTGCATTGCCACGTCAAGCTAGCAATACATCAGAGCCAGAAAGAGAAGGATCGGATACAAGATTTCAGAATTATAAGTACAGACAGATTAGAATATTTGGGCAACTTTAAAACTTAAAAAAGTAAACCTGCATTTTAAAATACAAAGACTGGAGACCTAATGAATCAGATCACCCGTCATAAGAGGAATACAAATTTTTCCCAGACCAAGTGATTCGAAAGCATCAATTTGCTGTGTCCATTCTAAACTGTGCCAGGAGATTGTGCCCTTGAGACAGAAGGGTCATTTCCCTTCTATTTTCAACTCTGCCAAGAGTAATCTTGTGCGAAATTAGACACATTTGACGACCCTTTTAGATACTTTCGAGTTTTGGCCACTGTTGTACCACTATTGCAAAGCAGGGGAGGCAATCCGTGATATATATATATATATATATATATATATATATATATATATATATATATATATATATATATATATATATATATATATATATATATATATATATATATATATATATATATATATATATATATATATATATATATATATATATATATATATATATATATATAAGCATCTTGGGTGCTGCTAATGAGTTGTTTGCCTATGGCGACAAATATCGTAGAGCCGACCCTGCATGTATGGAAAGATAGCTGACATCTAAGGAGTGAGGATACAGAGAGAAATGTCAAAGAGGCCAAGATTGGGCATAGTTGAAAAAAATTTCAAGGCGGAATATTGCAGTAAGCCAAGTGAGAACAAGATAAACCACCAGCTAGTCGTCATCGGTCTTGACAGGAAGTGCAAAATTTGTGCAATGGACAAGAAGAGCTAGAAATTAATCAACTGATAAATGATCATGTTGGAGAGGATGGTACCACTGAATACACTGATGAGTACTCCGTTGTGAGAAATCAGGACGGTGCTTCTTGGCTAGAGAAAAGAACGGATTCATCGCTGAACACAACGGAACTTACATGAAAGCAACCTCCAGCATGAGAATGGAGTTGGAGGCATCTTCTGCAGCCCTAACATGGGTGTCTGAAACTCCTTTAACGAGGGCAGTTATTGTGTCGGACTATCAGTGCATGTTCGGAAGGCCCAAAATTGGTGACAACGATATAAAATAGAGAATGTAAAGTGGTCCCAAACCTTTACGAGCCGGTGAGGATCCACTGTCCTGGTTATACAGGTCAACGTGATAATGAGAGCTAACAGACTAGCCAAGAACAAGCTACTGAAGGGGTCACTGGATATGGAGTAGGAAGAGTCAATGCTGTCAATTAACGATATTATGTTACAGAAAGACATAGTAGTCGCTGAATAAACAAGGTTAAGACTTACATAATTTGGCATCAAGCACAGGACTAGCAAAGATAAGCGTATAAGAGGATGCATCTGGCGTGTAGACAACCACTGCGTAATAGGAAGAATCATATTTCATACCCTTCGACATTTACGCATGGAGATTAAGCATCTATAGATTTGCCCTGAGTGCAATGATGTCGATTCTGAGCAATAACAATAAAATGTTCCCACACTTAACTCATTTACAAATATACTCACCACCAGCTTCTACACAGATAGCTCTCCTGCTCTGTATCCCAGTTCCACAGTGATTGTAACCAGGTACAGGCTGACAATGACTCCAAGATGACATAATCCACTTGGCCCTGAAACATACATTTGACGCAGCTGACACAAACTGACAAGAAGTGGTCTCATAAATAGAAGACATGGGTAGAAATACGACATATGAAAAAAAAAGGGAAAGAGTAGATGAAATATGGAAAAAAAGAAAAATCACTTAAAAAAATTTATAGATGGTAGTAATTGTTATCACATATTCCAAATGTGTTTAAATGTAAAATACAAGTTCAAACTAAAAAAAAAATCCACACAAGGTAGAAACTTACCGTTTACATTGTCTGAGCTGACTGGGGTCTTCTTTACTCAATTTAATGTAGTCTACAAGCGTTGAAGGACATGGATGTCCGTCCCCAAGTGGCAGTTGCAGCACCTGTCAAAGAATATAAGAGGTACTGAAGTAAGACAATATAAATCAAAGAGGTGAACGAAATATGTAACACAGAAAATGTCATTAAGACACAGAAAAAATACAGTGTCCGCTATGTACAGGAGGTTTTCCGTAAAAAAGTATAAAAACTACAGGCAAGAAAAGAATGCAAAAAATAACTGTTTAGGGGCTTTAAAGGACATGGCTATCCATGTGACAAGTGCAGCACGGTCTAAGAAAATGATGGGCACTGCAATAATACTAATTAAATCAAGGACATGAAAACAGTAATAATATCGAATGTGTTAATATGACTGCTTTAAAACATGATTACGAGAACTACAAGAGAGAAAACCGGACTGATTCTAAAGGCGACGAACTGGAACGAACTACGGACTACGACTTACGGAACATAGAACACAAGAAGTATAAATGGGAAAGATGAGGAGCTGGTGGAAGAGATGAGGAAAGCAAAATTAGAAATCCTGGCTATAACGGAAACAAAGAAAAAGGGACAAGGAGTCATGGATCTCGATGGCAACACGCTGCTCTTCAGTGGTGTACCCACATCTGAAAGAGCTAAAGGGGGCGTGGGTTGCATTGTGGCCAAAAACCAGAAAGATAGTATCAAGGGATGGAACTTTGTCTCTGAGCGCATTACGGTTGTAAAACTAAAAGAAGGAGAAACCATAGTCAGCCTGGTCATAGTGTATGGGCCAAATGAGGATGAGAGAGCAGAGGTCAAGGAGGAATTATTCGAGCTGCTTCAAAGTTCAGTGGATGACTGCCTAGATGAAATTATCATGCTCGGAGATTTCAATGCCAGAGTTGGAAATGACCATGCTAGATGGGAAGGAGTTATTGGAAGATATGGAGAAGATACTCTCAATGTCAATGGAAAGCGACTCCTTAGATTCTGCAGTGAGCAGAATCTGATCATTACAAACACACAGTTCCCCCATAAGCGCATACATGCATACACTAGATGTGAACCAACAAAGAATGAGAAGTCAGTGATCGACTATGCCATTGTTAGGAGGAGCTCATTCAAATATGTCCGGGATGCTAGAGTCTGGAGGGGGCCAGAGATTGGAAGTGATCACTACCTGCTTACAATCAAAAGAACAACTGAAAGAGTTGCTCAGCCTAGGAACTGCCCAACATCACGCAAGAAACCAAGTAAACAAACGGGAGAAATGAGCATTAAGACCTACAAGCTGAGAGAGCCAGAAATTAAGACCAGATACCAGGGGCTTATTGCTACAGCGGTGAGCAACACAGAAGAACAACCTGATGACTTGGAAACCCTCTGGCTTAAATTCAAGGACATCATAAAGACAGCTGCTGCAGAAGCATGTGGTGAAGTCCGACTTGGGAACAAGAGAAAGAGGACACCTTGGTGGACAGAGGAAGTCAAAGAGAAAATAAGAGAGAAGAAAATGGCATGGAAAGAATACTTAGGAGCTAAAAACACAGCAGCACAAATAGAGAATATGTGATACTTAGAACAGAAGCAAAGAACAAGGTGCTAGCAGCCCGAAGGAAGTAATGGAAAGATGGAAAGAATATTTCTCAGAACTCCTTGATGGTGAGCAAGGTCAAGCATCAGAAATGATAACCACTAGCACAGAAGAGGAAACCAATTGTGATGAAGATGACATATAGAAGGAAGAAATGAAGGCAGCACTGGAGAAAATCAAGATGGGCAAAGCAGCAGGGCATGATGGTATAACACCAGAAATGGTTAAGTACATGGGAGCATCAGGTGACCTATTACTCTTACGGGTCCTACAGGCAGCGTGGTGCAACAAGACCATACCAAAGGATTGGGAGATTGCCATCATAACACCAATTTTCAAAAAAGGTGACAAATCGACAATGTGGAAACCACAGAGGCATATCCCTTCTCAGTGTCCCTGGTAAAATCTACTCTAGAATCCTAGAGCAGAGACTCCGACGCCTAGCTGAGCCACAATTGGATGAGATCAAGTGCGGATTCCGAGCAAACCGAAGTACTCAAGACCTAATCTTCACACTCAGACAGCTGAGTGAAAAGGCCCTTGAGTATAAGAGTGAGATCCATCTTTGTTTCATAGTTCTGGAAAAGGCGTTTGACAGGGTCCCCTTGAGCAAACTTTGGGACTGTTTGGCAAGGAAAAACATTCCAGCACATCTGATTCATGCTATACAGAGCTTCTACAAGTCTTGCAGAAATTATGTGAGGACAGCAAACCATAAGTCAGAAGAGTTCAGGACCACAACTGGTGTAAGAAAAGGTGATATCCTGTCACCTTATCTTTTCATACTCCACATGGACGATGTTATCAAGGCATGTAAGGAGAGAACAAGAAAGTATTCAGTGGGGTACTGGAAGATGAGACATGTATTTCAGAGCTGGCATTTGCTGATGATGTTGCCCTGATTGCTAAATTAGAGGCACATCTTCAATCCAACCTGCAAGTCTGGAAGGAAGAGCTGGAGAAGAGAGGGATGGTCATAAGCAGCTCTAAAACAAAATCCATGGTGATATCACGAGAAGAAAGAAGACATCAGATTAAGTTGGGAGAACAGGTCCTGGAGCAGGTCGACCACTTTAAATATCTCGGAGCTATTATAGGCCGAAAGGGAGGCATCAAAGAAGAGTTGGCCACTCGAAAACCAGCAGCTGGGAGACTTTTTCAGGCCATAAATCGAGGATTCCTCAGCAAGAGAGAGGTTGGTAAGAAAACGAAGATGGCTGTATACCGCTCCACCTATGTCCCAGTCTTGACATATGGATGCGACTCATGGGCAATGATTACAACCCACAAAAGCCAGATCCAAACCTCAGAAATGAGGTATCTGAGGAAGGTGGTTGAAGTAACAAGAAGAGACATGGTCCACAACCAGACGATACGTCAAGGCCTAAAATGCCACTCCCTGCAGACCCAAGTAGAACTGTCCCAACTAAGATGGTTTGGCCATGTCTGCAGAATGGGAGAAGATCGGCTACCACGACAAGCATGGGAAACAAAGAGCCAGGGATCCAGACCCCCAGGACGACCCAGAGTCCGTTGGGAGGACAACATTAGACAATCTTTGAAGGACCGAGGACTAGAATGGAACCAGGCCAGGAGGAAGACAGCCGATAGGATAGTCTGGCGCTCTCTCTTCCAAACCTCTACACCTCACGGTAGAAGGGGAACGACTAAGTAAGTAAAGTCAATACAACACAGAAAAAACAATGTCTCATTGCAATATAAGATTTTCGTCAGGGACAAGAGGTACAAAAACTACTTTAAAAAAATAAATAAATAAAAAAAGTGTAACAATTATGTGCATGCATAAAATGAAGCGTATTTTTTCCGGTGTCTTAGTAAGCCTTTCTCTTTAAAAGAATATATTTCAGTCACAAATTACGCTAGTCAACAACCAAAATGTACCAGAAATGAAAATAGCTGATCTTAACTAATTTTGGTGTGCTGAAAACGAAAATGACATTTTAAAATGTTGAGTGGCTCTAGTTTTCAAGATACTGTATATGCTACTAGTTTATTTAATTACGGTCAATTTATATATATGACGCAACTGTTGTGGGCGATTGCATAATTTTTTCTAATGACCAATAAAAATGTAACTAGAAGTTGATGATGCAATCCTACCTATGATTACATCACCTTTGTGTATAAATATCTTATCTCTGATAAAATTTTGCCATTAGTTAGTGCAGTTGTCCTTATCAAAGTATCGTAGTTAGAAATGCCTAGGACATGTGTGAACAGTGCTAATAATTTCTGTTATATATGTGGTGAGGTGACATTTCTATCACAAAAACGAAATATAATTAAAGTGATTAAGAAGGCGTACAGTTTGTATTTTGGCTGCAGAATAGGAGATCAAGATAAGAGCTGGGCGCCACACATATGCTGCAATACATGTGCAGCACATCTTAAACTGTGGTTGACTGGCAAAAGGCAAGCTATGCCTTTTGCAGTCCCAATGATTTGGAGAGAGTCCACTGATGACCTTAACAACTGTTACTTTTGCATGGTCCCTCCAATTGGGAAAGGCATATCAAAGAAGAAAAAATGGACTCTGGAATATCCAAACATCCCCTCTGCAATACGTCCGGTACCACATGGCGATGACCTACCAGTTCCCAAAGTGCCAGAATCATTTTCAGCTGCTTCCACTGATGAAGAAGAGGACATTGGTGGTCCTGAACCATCAACCTCAAGCGACCCAGATTTTGAGCAAACTACATCCACTAAACCACACTTAATAACCCAAGGTGAACTGAATGATCTTGTAAGAGATCTGAATTTACCGAAGAACAAGGCGGAGCTTTTGGGTTCCAGATTGCAACAGTGGAATCTCCTGGCAGAAGATGTTACAATTTCTGTGTATAGGAACCGCCAGAAGCCGCTTATTACATTCTTTTTCAAAGAGGGTGACCTTTCTGCGTGCCACAACATTTCTGGTTTAATGGCAGCCCTCAAAATCAATTACATACCGGAAGAGTGGAGGCTTTTCATTGATTCATCCAAGACGAGTCTTAAAGCTGTTTTGTTGAATAATGGTAATGTGTTACCGTCAATTCCAGTTGGTCACGCAGTTCATATGAAAGAAACTTATGAAAACATTAAGCAGCTTTTGAAGTCTATAAACTACGATCATCATCATTGGTCACTTTGCGGTGACTTAAAAGTGGTCGCTCTTTTGCTTGGACTACAGGGTGGATACATCAAGTACTGTTGCTTTCTTTGTGAGTGGGATAGCCGTGCACGAAGTGACCATTACATCAGAAGACATTGGCCAATCAGGCAGTCATTGCAGCCTGGCAGTAAGAACGTTGAGAACCCAGCACTTGTCGACACCAGCAAGATTTTGTTGCCACCCTTGCACATTAAGCTGGGTCTCATGAAAAACTTTGTTAAGGCAATGGAGAAAACAGATGATGCTTTCAAATACCTCATCAGAAAATTTCCAAGACTGAGTGAAGCTAAAATAAGAGAGGGAGTATTTGTTGGTCCGCAAATTCGAAAACTTCTTCATGATGACGAGTTTCTTTGCGTGTTGCATGGCAAGGAAAATGCAGCATGGCTAGCATTTAAGTCAGTGGTGGACAATTTTCTTGGAAACAACAGATCTGATAATTACAATGAAATTGTAGAAAATCTCCTTCTGAAGTATAAGAGTCTTGGTTGCAACATGTCTTTGAAAATTCATTTTTTTTATTCTCATCTGGATTTCTTTACGTCACACTGTGGAGCGGTCAGTGATGAGCATGGTGAACGATTTCACCAGGACATTGCCGCTATGGAGACAAGGTATCAAGGCAATTGAAGCCCTTCAATGCTTGCTGATTACTGTTGGACTGTGACAAGAGACACCTCATCGATTGACTACAAGAAGCAAGCAAAGAGAGCTCGAACAGCGAATGAATAATGACGGAATGGGTTCAAATGTGTCTTTTTAAAACATGATATGTGAACTTTAAATAATGTTTTTATTTTTTTTTTATCATTTTATGTTGAAATATCAATTAATTGAGTATGTAACCACAATTTTTATAATGCTAAAGTAGAAAGACTAGCTGTTCACCCCAGAGAATTAAACAAGCATACATTATTTGTATTACTGTAATGTAAATTCATCATTTAAAAAAACAACCCAGAGCCAATTGGTGAATTTCATTATGATATTTGAAATCAGCATGTCAAAATCAATAGGAAATGGTATATTTAATTTATGGTACAAATAACTTTTGAAAATTTGTTGACGTGTTATTTGCGTGTCAAAGATGAAAAAATGGAAAACACAATTTCAGTTTGCATTTTCACATTTTAATCAAATTCTAATTAACTACTGGCGGTCTGTCTTATATTTCCTTATATCTCAGTTTGTTTTTCTTCAAATGTGTTGTTTTTCTTACCTGTCTAGTTCGAACCATATAGCCATGGTTTATTTGTCCATCGTAGCCAATGCATGAAGTGTTGTGTGGGCGCATTGTGGACCATACTGAAACCTGACAGTCCTGAGGTATTACACAAGCCCTGTGCTTCTGCAGGGCAGTGTGCGGTAATCTGTCTGAGCAGAAACTGAGAAGGAGAGGGGATCAAAGTTACATCTGGTTAAAGACTGAAGAACATAGTCTTCAAGCTGGTGGTGGTGGGAGGAAAACTATGGACAGTTATAAATGTTTTGTCAGTGCAAAATGAGACATTAGATATATTTTAATGCACCAACATCTTATCGAAGAATGTTCTTACATCGAAAAAACAGCTGTTCCTGCTTTCATGAGTGTAGAAATGGAGGAGCAACTGTTCCAAATAGTAAAGGGGACGCAGGAATGATGGAATTATGTATTCTCATATACATATTCATTGACATAACAAAATAACAACATCAGAAACAAACCTAGAAGCAAACCAGAAGACGAAGTAAACTCAAAAAGTAAAGAATATAAGCAACATTGAATGAATAACTTTTTCGCAGAAGACCAAAGTCTATTTTATGAAGATGAAAACAAATTGCAAAAAGACACAAATGCTCTTAATTAAACAAGTTGAAGATACAACATAAAGATCAACCATCAAAGACAGAAACTATGAAAATCAGCAGATCTCAAGGTTCACTTAACATACATGTCATTAACATCAGGCTAAACAGTTTCTGAAGGTAAACTGTCTAGGAAGCATTTTTACTGACAATGATAAGACTTGTAATAGAAAATAAATTGACGTAAAAAAAGCCAGTGCCGAGACTTACCAGCTGTGAGTCACCATTGCTTAGCATCAGAATGTCACAATGGAAACTAATCGACAGCTGATAAATAACATTTTCTTACCAACTCTTTGCTATCAGTGACTAACTAACATGGTCTGTGGCAAAAACACAGGAGAGTAAAATTACATCCGGTAAAATGAGCTACTTAAGAAAAGCCATTCATGCTACCAGGAAAGACAATGAAAAATGATGATAACAGAAAATGTTATTACACAACATCCTGCGTCAAATATATAGAGAGACAAACAAATTAAGAGAGAAGGGAACCCGATAAATGACCACTACGCGCCTACAACAGGTTTCAGGGCACGAGGAAGACCAAGAGACCGATGGACAAACCACTTCACAGAAATCCTACAACAGGCAGCCAATGCGGCACACTTCCTTCAGGAATGCAAACTGCAGCTCCCCATTACACTTCACAGCAACAGTAGAACGAAAAGGTAAGTAAGTAAGTATTGAAAATTCAGAGATTCAGTTGATGATGTATGGCTCGGGCGCCACAATGTGTTAACAAGGCTCTGTCTACTGCTCTGAAATTGTATATTATGAGAGCTCTAACTATACAGTGGGGGGAAACTAAGAAAACCACAAATGCTCTTTAATACAATAATGGTTTCCCTTATAAAAAAAACAGCTTACACTGGATTATAATTTACAGTTTTATAAACAAGTGAACTTAAATTTCCGTCTTGCATTTTATGTCTTAATTCAAATTCCATGATGCGCGTCACGCAGCTTACCGTAGACTGGTCAACATGCCCTTACTTTGAAGACACGTGATCTCTCTTGTTTGGTAGCCAATCAAATAATGAGCTTTGATGTCCGTCAGGTAAGATCCACTGAAAGAAGTACAAGGCAGCCAGTCGGAAAATTTGTATGTGTAAGAGTTTGTGCAGTTTTCACAGACAAACATTTCTGAGAGAGCAGGGCAGTGACTGCCTCGATGACGTGGTGGTACAATAACGTGTCTCATTCGAGTCTGATTAGAAAGCTGACATGTACTATCACAACCTGACCACTCGGAGTAGGCACTAACTACACAATCCTGTCTACACAACAGCTCACAAGACTGGCTGGTCTCAGGCATGGCTTCTTCCATTTGACATCTGGAAGGGCTGACCCTCCCTTGTCTGTCTTTCCTCTCACATGTCACATTCCTATATTGCACACCACTGTTTCTTCCACACGTCTTGGCACCTACAAAATATATATGGTACAGTGCATATGAACCGTTAAAGATTTAAATAAATGCGTTTGCTCTTGCTATGTTAAAAAACAATAATAAATTAACTAGTACTACAATGGTTAAGTTTTAAAAAAACAGAATTATATCAATTTACTTACTTACTTAGTCGTTCCCTTCTACCGTGAGGTGTAGAGGTTTGGGAGAGAGAGCGCCAGACTATCCAATCGGCTGTCTTCCTCCTGGCCTGGTTCCATTCTAGTCCTCGGTCCTTCAAAGATTGTCTAATATTGTCCTCCCAACGGACTCTGGGTCGTCCTGGGGGTCTGGATCCCTGGCTTTTTGTTTCCCATGCTTGTCGTGGTAGCCGATCTTCTGTCATTCTGCAGACATGGCCAAACATCTGTATTGGGACTGTTCTACTTGGGTCTGCAGGGGGTGGGATTTTAGGCCTTGACGGACCATGTCTCTTCTTGTTACTTCAACCACCTTCCTCAGATACCTCATTTCTGAGGTTTGGATCTGGCTTTTGTGGGTTGTAGTCATTGCCCATGACTCGCATGCATGTGTCAAGACTGTGACATAGGTGGAGCGGTATACAGCCATCTTCGTTTTCTTACCAACCTCTCTCTTGCTGAGGAATCCTCGATTTCTGGCTGAAAAAGTCTCCCAGCTGCTGGTTTTCGAGTGGCCAACTCTTCTTTGATGCCTCCCTTTCAGTCTATAATAGCTCCGAGGTATTTAAAGTGGTCGACCTGCTCCAGGACCTGTTCTCCCAGCTTAATCTGATGTCTTCTTTCTTCTCGTGATATCACCATGGATTTTGTTTTAGAGCTGCTTATGACCATCCCTCTCTTCTCCAGCTCTTCCTTCCAGACTTGCAGGTTGGATTGGAGATGTGCCTCTAATTTAGCAATCAGGGCAACATCATCAGCAAATGCCAGTTCTGAAATACAGACCTATCTCATCTTCTAGTACCCCACTGAATACTTTTTTGTTCTCTCCTTATATGCCTTGATGACATCGTCCATGAGTGTCGTACCGATAGGTTTGGAAGTTATTTATGGTCCCGTCTGAGTAGAGTGGATGGTGATAAGTACGTGAGAAATAAAGGTGTGAGAAGTAGATTTCACTAGTGAATACTTTAAGAAGAAGATATGTCTCTGGAATGAGTAATTTATCTTGTCCAGCCTATCTATACGACTATAATTTAGTACAAGACAATATTTCCCTCCTCATATATGTAAATATAAGTTTAACTAAACACACACACAACTATGTGACAACAAGACCCACAAACGTGAAAACCTACGGTTAATTGGGTATGGGTCTGACCAACACACAAAGTTAAGTTTCTTTTGTTGTTTATTATCATTAAACTTGACAACACCAAATATCCAAAGAAAGATCAAATAAAATCAGATTTACATACATATGAAATTACAGAATAAATGTGCCCTCCCCCTATTGAGAAAAGAACCCAACAAGTTAATAACCACAAAGGTCAAAGGTTAACACTATGTTACAGAACAGACAGTAAAGAAACAAATTCCTACTAAATGCTACTCAGTAAAGTAAACAAGTTTAAGCAAAAAAAAAATTAAGGATGGTACAGTTTCTGTAACAAAGAAAATATTCACTCTCTCTGTCATACGTGGCCACTCAATCACTCAATCACTCCTTACCTACTCTTGGTGATTATTTATTGGAAATACAATTATCCTGAATATAAAATTGTCAGTGTTTTTATCTTCCAAATTGGCCCCAGTCCAACCTCGACAAATAGAATAAATAAGGTGGACGCCAAGTTTGGTGTTTTATTCCTGGATGGACAAATGTCACTTCGAATAGTTAGTGTAGAAACCGAGATCTTGGGTTCACGGTAAACAGAGAAAAATACTTCCGGTATTGGGAAACATCTGGTTGCTAAAACTGTTACAATTGATAAATGACGGTAATCCTATCGGCTGGCTCAAGGTGAGTGCCGATTCTGAAACAGCGTAACTCTTCTGGATAAAAATCCACTTGGATACGACTGTCAAAAGTCAGATAATGTTATTGTTCTTTACAGCTCAGTGGGCTGATAAAATTGAACAAAATATAATGCTGAGTTTTATAAGTCCAGTTAAATTTACCACGTTAAATGTTTATTTGTCTCTTTGGCCAATCCTATTCACAAGTGAACTTGGGGACGCACTAGCCAAGAAAAAGACAACATTCACCAATCAGTAAATGAAGAAAAGAACCGAGGAAAAAGACCGCTGGCCGCTCTTGATCAGGTCTGCTAGGAATAGAGAAACATTATGAAAAAAATGCTTCTATCCTATATAGCTATATATATGCACACGGACGGGGACAAGACGATCTCTTATCCACTCCGTCAGTCCTGATTAAATTTAAAAGGCACACGGTGACTTTCTCTACACCTATACGGTCAGCTTTTCGCCAGCGATTTAAGGTCAGATGAAGGTAATCAACCCTCCCCGCCCCGTACGCGCGCGTTAATGATCAGTGTACAATGTCAATTATTATTTAATTGTCCATACGCACCTTTAACTAAATATCGCCTGTCGTTAATAGCTATTAAATTGTCGGCGTCTGTTGGTCATCGTATGGTATTATATAATAGTCACTTACTATAAATACACAAAATGAAATATAACGTGAATTCTTTCTACCACTATCAGTCGCGCCTAGCGTATATATATATCAGTCAACTAAACGTCTCTTCTTGTGTAAGAAAGCGGGTGGTAAAATTTAACATTATAACTGAAACATCTGGCATAAAATAGCTACGCGTTATTATTTCGCTGCTTTTAACAGCTAGAACTCTAAGAGAATTATAATGGTAAAAGCTCTAACACTTTAACACTTAGCACTAATTTCTATTACCAGAAAATCATCATGAAAAGATCCCCACGAATTGCTATTAACACATTTAGAGAAAATGATTCTAGCTACTGCGTGCTTAGACTATTCAAAAAATTCTGAGTGACGGCTGATAGCGGGTTTTGGAAGACCACAGTTTATATATCCTCATGGTTATCTGATCTCTAGAGGATGCTAATTTTCACACTATAGTGTATAGCAGAGAAACAGAAGCATAGGTCCCTCAGATGAAAGTTTTACGGTCGGCCTGTCTCAGGCGTTCGACCGCCAGCGAAGCTTAAATCCGTGTAACGGGTTCTCGTAGATTTTGCTCGTATCTGAAGATCAAAGAGTTAAATCTCCTCTCTGTGTACGAACTTCAAAGGGTACTCGGGAAAATATTTTTGCCCGAGCGACTACTTCAAAAGGTCCGTTGTTTTTCCACGTGTGATCTGTCAGGTATCCAATTATTGACAGATCAGCTCGAGCCAGAAACTTGATAAACAAACCTGATTTGCTCCCTGTTATGACTGGAAGGTCGCGAAAGTTGGTAAACAACTTCGTTTGTTTATGTTCAAGGAAAAGAGGCTTGGATTAAAAAGTGAGTAAACACGGGCTGTAAGTGCATGGTTTTGCTAGCAAATCATAGAACGCTACGAGGTCACGAAAGACTGTCAGATACTGTAGGCTATATTTCCATTATACGTCACAATGAGGAGTATGAAAAGATAAGGTGACAGGATATCACCTTGTCTTACACCAGTGGTGGTCCTGAACTCTTCTGACTTATGGTTTGCTGTCCTCACATAATTTCTGCACGACTTATAGAAGCTCTGTATAGCATGAATCAGAGGTGCTGGAATGTTCTTCTTTGCCAAACAGTCCCAAAGTTTGCTCCAGGGGACCCTGTCAAATGCCTTTTCCAGATCTATGAAACAATCAATTTTACAGTGGAATATTACAGTAAAGAAATGGGACGTTTCAGAAAGCCCTTCAACAGTTTCATTTGAAAAGAAAGGAACAAGACAGACTTTAATGAAAAGTGTTCTCATGAAAGATAATCTGTCATTATTGTATTGTTCCACTATGAACGTACGCAATACTATTTCTTCTTCTTCTTCCTCGTTCGCCCTGAAAAGGACGGTGGTTGCGTCGTGTCTGTTTACGCCGTAGCTGTGATATCTGCACCTGTCGGTCGACACATCCGACTTCTGCACGGCATTTTTTGGGACCGGGTTTGCCTTCCCTCTTCGATCCGTACTCGCTCAGCCAGACTGCACTGCTGCAGACTGTTTCCAGGACCACCACGTGGAGGTGGAGTACGGTCTTGACCAGCTCTGGTTCGCTGATCCTGAGGCAAGCAGTCAAGCTATGGGTCGCTGACTGCATTCTCTGTTGCTGCATCTTTGGGTCCCCAATACTATTTACATCCCAATAAGATGAGAACGCAGATTTTCGTGGTATACATAAAAAAATTTGTTGTTTCCGTGAGGCTTGCATCTTGCTGACAATATCTAGACATGCCACTGACTAGTACTCGGAGTGAAATAGAAGAGTGAAGAGCGAGAATGTCAAGGAAAACATGAAGAGGAATGGTGGAAAAATAAGTCGATGTAAAGGTGGAATCTGGTGAACAGGGCTCAAAATGACGGTTCATAATAGAAATCGACAGCAAGTAACATGTTCCTTATGGAACAAAAAGAAGAAAAGACTTGCATGGAATCTTCAGTGTTTTACAATGGAAGAATCAGGGTTGGTTGTAACATTTACTTAACCTTTCATGTAAAAGGCAACAGTATTCCTATTCATTTACACCTTGGTCAGGGTTGTTTTGACTTGATTTTGGCAACTGAACTAGTTCCTTCACCTGGTTAGAATATGTCATAAATGTGGTAGGTAGAAACAATCTTGTATTTTAGTCACCAAATCTAGTCTGTAAAAACATTCAGTTTTCATTGTTTCACCGTTGCTGGTGCATCTAAATTGTAATGGCATTATTTTTTTTATCCCTGTTGCACTGTCAATGTCAGATCTGGACATTAATGAACAAGGAAAAAAAAATCACTTTTTATTATTAACATGAGGAAAATACATTGAAAGAAGCGTATTATAAAATTAATATATAAAGGTAAGAGCACCAATTTATGCATTTGGCACCTCGGTTACTGTTATGGTAGAAGTATATTTAAAACATTTTTGTTGTTGTATGTACCTGGTACAAGTCTGCAAGAACTCCATTGATCGATCACCCATTCTACGTCGCTGGTTGCCAAAGTGACCGGAAAGTCTTGTCCTACCTTACCAGTCCTTATTTCAGTCTCGTCTTGACTTCTCCCTGGAAAGGGTCTCCAATCGTGATCATAGTCGGAATATTCAGGAGAGTAACTTTCATAATTTGTCTCCCCTTGGTAAACAGGCGGCTTTAAGATGATGCTTTCAGTACAAGGTTTGTAGCATTCGCTACCTCCAGCTGGTTTGAAATCTGGTAACAGACGGTAAATAGATACAAAGTCTGGTAATGACGTACTAGCAAATGTCTAATTAATGACAAAGACAACATAAACTGTCTACGTATGTATCTTTAAACATCAATATCGCTGAGCGTCGAAAGGAACACCAGGGAATAAAAGCATCTGAGGGCGCATTCTCATAGTTATGACTGAAGGGGCTTTTATTATTGCAGAGAACGTGCCAAATACAGTTTTTATAGCCTCAGTTGATTCATTCAACAAGTAAAAGGGGAAAAAAAAAACAAATTCTAAGGGTCCACTGTTATTATTGTTAACAGATGAACTTCTGACGCGGTAGATTAAGAGAGATAGTGTGAGAGGAACAGCAGGAGTGTAAGAATATAAGCGATATCTATCCGGAATGCCTGTCGGTGAGTTCAAAGCACGTTCCTCTCCCTTTCTCTCTCTCTCTGTCTCTCTCTCATCAGGAGTTAGTTCACAAGAACGTGTGACAACATTTTATCCTCGCTACTCTTAATTCAGATCAGGACAACCCAGAGCGTTAGAACTTGATAGTAAAATAGAATATTTTGTCTGAAAAGCTAATCTTATCTCCAATAAGTAAGGTTAGGATTTTGATGATTTTTGCATATATATATATATATATATATATATATATATATATATATATATATATATATATATATATATATATATATATAATATATATATATATATATATATATATATATATATATATATATATTGCTTAACCAAACGCTCAGTTGAATATAAATGAGTTTCCTAAAAAAATTAGCCGATTTAAGAGCCTTTAAAAGGCATTATTTTGCATTTGTTGCCATTTTTGACATTGTGACGAAATCAGTCGTGCACTTTTTATAAATCTCGTCCCCTCCGGCAGTATAACTTCATTTCTTCATTTTTCTCACTCATCGTCCTATTATTTGGCATTTTTATTGCCCTTACATTTTTGCTGTGACCGCACTCAGACTTGTTTACGTTTCACCAGGTGAACTGTAACAATACCAGGTTGATTACACAGGTCAGCGGTAACACGTTTATTATGTAAGTCGTCTGGCCACCTTTGTTAGGCATGCTCTCTATTGACACAGATAGTTGCGCATGATCGTTGAAAGGAGGGCCACATTGTCTGTCTGAGAGAGCTGTTTGAGGGATCGGCGAAAACACAAGGGATAATGAGATAATTGCTTCCGCCGCGCTATCCCTGTGTAATTATTACAGATAATCTGTCTGGCGAGTCAATATTGGCGGAAAGCATCTAAACAGGAAATTAGTTCATAGATGTGTTTGTGAGCTTGTATAATGGCAAGCGGAAGTATTACAGCATTATTAGAAAGAGGTCACGCGTTGGAATTTTAAAATGTAATATTTTAAAACACGCGGGGGAACGTAATGATTTAAAACCTCTACCCACATAATGCAAGAGAGATTGGATTGGTCTAAAGCGAGAGCCGGAATACACAATGGTTCTTACAGGCAAATTCGTCGAAAGCACAATCTAGGATTTGAACTGGAAATGAGAGATATAACCTAGCGAAATCGGAGTCACAGATCAGACTGCATCGCAATGTCAAACTAGCAATTCCCAGAAGCCAGAGAGAGAAGGATCGGACTAAGAATTCCTATATTATAAGTGACAGATCAGAAGTATTTGGGCAACTTTAAAACTTAAAAGTAAGCACGCATTTATAAATGCAAAAACTGGAAACTTAAAGGACCAAGATCGAGGTATTATGGCAACTTTAAACTTAAAAGTAAACCCGCATTTTTAAATATGAAGACTGGAGTCCTAAGGAATCAGATCACCCGTCTTAAGAGGAATACAAACATTTCCAGACCAAGGGATTCGAAGCATCTAATAAAGTGCTGTGTCCATTCTAAACTGTCCGAGGAGACTGTGTTCCCAAAAGTTACTTTGGGGTAAGTGTAAACATTTATTTTACAAATGTGAATTTGACATGTTTTTCTTGCTAAGTGGTTATATTTGAGGCTGGCAACCTCAACATATGAAAAGAGTATATTCATAAACCACTACAGCAAGCGCTGGCAATTGTTTCTTGCTAGTCGTACAGAAAACCGACAGCAGAGGTGACCCCAGACTCCGACGGGAGCAGTAATGAGTGATGATTACATCACATATGCCTCAAGTGTATCATATCATTTTGTGAGATATATGTACCTTGTTAATTGCAATTCAGGCACGACATTGCCACCGCTTTCCAAGCACATATTTTCCCAGTTCAATACCCAGAAGAATATTGGTGATTTCTAATAATTTTCCCGGAGTTACGCTGTGTATACTCAAAAGAATATAATTATTCAGAGACATTGGTGGGTGGACAGCGAGACAATGCGCTTGTTAATTTGCAGCCCATAAATGTACTTAGCAGAGACATTTGGTCTTTATATTTTTTTTTAAAGTTCGTGGAACGAAGCTATCAGATCGTTCGAGGAACGAAGCTATCAGACTGTGAAGTGTCATCATCAGAAAAGAATTGACGAAACCAAGGCTGCAGGACTTATTTATACCAGTTAAGTGCTTGTAAAAGGCACTAGCAAACGAACATTAAATTTTAATTTTAAATTTAAATCCTCAACCCAAGTCTCAATGATGAGAAATTTTTTTGAACTCTAAATGTCACCATCATTTCATCGTTATTTTAACCTGTTAAAATAATTGATTCTTCTTCTTCTTCTTCTGCGTTCAGTTTGTAGTCATGCTAAATCTGCAGGCCTGTCGCCAGGAAGAAGTCCACAGTCTTTACCAGGTCGGCGCGGCAGCCCCATAGCTTCTGCTGGAGCTCAGCACCCCTTGGCCAGGTCGCACGTCGCGGTTCATCGTGGGTTGGACAGTTCTGGAGAATGTGTTCTGGGGTCTGGATTCCTGTTCCACATGGGCATTCATTTGTGTGGGACATCTTGAGGCGATAGAGATGTCCTAGTAATCTGCAGTGGCCGGTTCTCAGGCGGAACATTGTGGTCTGTTGGTATATGTTTAGATGGTGTATTGGGTCATCTCTGCTGTACATATCCCCTTCCTCCTTCCACTGATTTTTGTACTCGTTGTAGATTATGGTTTTTGCTTCCCGATACGGCATTGGATGGCTGTATTGTTCCATTTTACTGCCACTTCTTGATAGAGCATCTGCTTTCTCATTACCAGCAATTCCACAATGGGAGGGTAACCACTGAAGGGCAATGGTTGATGACCTTTGGATGATGTTAAGCTCAGATCTGATCTCATTCATCATGTTATCATTTCTGGTGTTTTGTATTGATTCCAGTAATGATCTGCAGTCGGTGAAGATTACTATCTTAGCTGGTGGTTGTTGTTCGGGTCTGGTGAAGATTTTCAGGGCTTGCAGTAGTGCCATAGCTTCTGCCCTGAAATTGGAGGAGATCTTTCCAGCTGGGAAGGCCTTTCGGATGATCTTTCCATTTAGGAATTTTATAAAAATGCCCCCACCACCGTTCTTTACTGCCCCCTCAGCGGATCCATCTGTTTACGCGTGTGTCCACTCTTTCGGGTTGTACTTCTCTTCAATCATTATTGATTGTTAAATTTGTTACACGTTATTTTAAAACATAACAATAATTGTTTATTCAGATATTAAAGTATGAAAGCAAACGTTCGAGCAAGACTCTTTTAATATATATATATATATATTTCTATCGAGCTACTTCTTGTAAAAGGGAATTTTGCTGGATTTACATAAGCTGGGGGCTTGAACGGACTATAACCATTGCTTAATTCTTCATTAACTCGGCGGACCGATATAAAGTTAACAATTCCCCTGCCAATGCAGCATTGTTCTTGACTTGGGAAACATCTTGTGAACAAGATACCTTGGGATAGAAGCGTCATTACCATTCTATCTACAACTCTGCCAAAAGTAATCTTGTGCGAAGGTAGACACCTTTGACGACCCATTTTAGATACTCTTGAGTTTTGGCCACTGTTGGACCACTACTACAAAGCAAGGAAGGCAATCCGTGGACAGACATGTTAGGGCATATTTTGAGACTTTTCGGTAATTGTACTGCATTTTTGTTGTTTTTTGTGTTAGTCATTATTTTACATATTTTAATAGGCATTTTTTGGTGAAATCTCACAAATTATATATATATATATATTTTTTTTTTACAAATTACGTCACTGTTTTCCCCATTCTGTTTTAATCATTTTCCCTAAATCCTTGAAAACAAATGTTGCTGGTAAATTTTCCTACATAAAGTCAAATTTTGGATTTATCCCTGGTGCCATTACTTCCTTAGAGAAGTTAGCAGTTTTATTAGTTGCTCAGATAGATTTGATGACGAAAATAGTGAGTGACTAAGACAGTGTGAAGCAAAAGATAATTGAACAGGTTTTGAGAAAAAATGTGGGATATGAAAAGTTGTGCTTAATTTCACACTTTTCTCTTGATGAATTTTCAGCAGACGTAGAAACAACTTATTAAACAGCTTATTTCAAGTTTGCTCCTGTAGTGTCAGTAGTAGTGGAAAGGACCTTTTCAGTGTTTAAGGCTTTGTTGGCAGACAATAGAAAATTATTCTCTTTTGAGAATCTATTAACCAGACCACAAGGTCTTTTATTTTTGGACATGCACCCTAATATAACCGATGGAACTTGTGTCTAGGTTAAGCAGCGAAGCAAAATTGTATTTGATAATTTCTTTTTTTAATTGTGAAAATCTGCACATGGTTTCCATTGTGCACTGTAGTACTCTATTCATTAAATAAAAAATTTCATTTTGCCATAGAAACTGTAAAAATATTCTGTTGTTATTCCATGTCTTGTGTATTTGTTTTTTTTAATAAGGAATTATTTTGTTAATACAAATAAAATTTTAAGTTTGGCATAGAAACTGTGAAATTATAAACGTCATTTCGAAGGTGTGTGTGTGTGTGTGTGTGTATTCGTGTGTATGTGTGTGTGTCTTAGACAGTATGTTTTTGTATGCTGAAATAGACTTTCAGTTTGACACAGAAAATGTAAACAAATGAAGTTGAATTTTTGTGTGTTCTCCCCGTTTTGTTTTATAGGTCATTTGTTTGGTTAGTGACATCAATAATTTCAGTTTGGAACAGTGTCGTGAAATATTCTAATCCACATATATAAATTATCATGTAAATGTAAAGCCTAACAAATAACTTCAATAAAAGGAAAGAAGAAAAGGTAAAAGAAACAGTGCTGTCACAATGGCGTACAAAAATCCCCCTTTTTCTGCTTCGTCTGCATAAGTGTAGCGCTTTCGCGTTTGATAGTAAAAGCCAACTGCATCCCTACACGCTTTCTACCATAAAACGTGTACTGTATTTCTTGGAAAAACCTTGAGATACGCAAGCTGATCAATGACCTAGATTTAATATTTCATTCATTCCATTTTATACACGGCGTAACTAAAAGACAGATGAAAGTAGGAGAGAGAGAGGGACGACTGAAGGCAGGAAGCATGCAACACTACACGCGTCGCGCGATTAATAGTAACGCCAATCCCACGTGTAAGGCCAGCACTAACTTTTTTTCATATAAACAGTGTCAGAAAAACACTACTACTACTACAAGAATCAGGTTTAAAAACATGAAAAATGCTTATTAGGAAATATGAAATTCTACTGAATTACATCTAAGGTCCTGAAAGTACAGAAGACACCCTATGACAAAGAAGTGAACGCGTGGTAAAAAAACAAATATACGACTATCTTTGGAAAACACATATTTTGAACGCCACCATGTAGCTCGCTTTAACTTATATATTATTGTACGGCAGGACTTGCTAGCCAAGAATATGTTATGTGTTACGCCTTTAGTCTGTTAATAAAATAATTATGGCCAAAATACAATAGTGGGGGTGCCTGACAGCATGAAATCATTTCTGCTCATAAATTTTTTTTTTATAACGTGTTTGAAAAACATTACGTTACGGAAATAGCCTACCATGTTAACTCCTATTTGATTGGCGGGAATGAGATGTAAGACTAAACACGATTAGTTGGACTGCAAATACTAGTTTTCTGTTGTTATGGGAAACGAATAGAAGGGTACTTTTTTGAAAAGATGTGTAGACATGGCATGATTGGTTAGATCTGCTAATATAGTCAGTTCAGAGCGTCTGTTCCGTGCCACATCTTCTAATAAACCTACTAAGAACAGTGCGTTGAGCACCAGTGCATATTTTTTCTAAAATAAAAGCCTGGGACAAGAGGCAGATCGGAATTTGTGCCTATTCATTGCCAGTCAACGAAACTGTTTATTATTTCCATTGAATTGTGGTAAGCTGAAATATTTGATATCTTTTTAATGAAAATTGAATGTGAATTGATGATTTATGTCTATATATATGTGTGTAGTTCAGTGGCCAACTTGAGAAAAGCTTAAATATTGCTCCAACCTGAATAGGAGGTGTCGGAAAAAAGTAAAACTGCATGGGATTGCCAAACAGTACACTGACACCTATCTTATGGACTAGGAAGAAATAATGCTGGAATGGCAGAGGCGTAGTAACCATTAGGAAGGAGTATACTGGTGTAATTTGTTTCAGATGAAGCTAGCAGTGGCCTACAGCACTGAACACAAGTGTTTGTTATGTATTGTGCTCATTGTGGAAATGGATTATGACTTAGTTTTGAAATAGGAGGTACAACTTTCTTGTTTCAGGGACGGTGGTCAAAAGTCATTGAGGCAGCATTTGGCCTGAGTTACTGAATCCTGAGGCTGACAGCATACTACTGGGTCCAGATAGCGACCAGTGAGGTGGCTCCAGAACTCATTGAAGTAATCGAGCAGAGGAGTCTTTTACTGCAGTCATCACGAAAGTTAAGAAAGTGTGGCCATGGAGCTCAACATTATGTGCCCCCCCCCCCCCCCCCCCCCCCCCCCTCTAAAATTGACAGTAAATAAAGAGGGAATATAAACTGTTTAAATTGACAGGAACTGTGAACTTTTCCCAATGATAAGACACTTGAAGTCATGATGACAAACAACACTCTAGCTTGAAAAACAAAACCAGTATTAACTCATATTACTACTTCACACTTACACACATAAGATAAGAATAATAAAATATGTCAATAACAAGATTAAATTGATAAACTGTGTACATACTACTTGTAAGAATATTGATTGTGATTCCTGGTTCACTGTGTAGTTGAATCAGGATATCTCTATGTAAAGAAATTAATACATATATATATATATTGACTTTTCAAACTGACTCTTTTAAGATAGTCTTATAGAGTGTTACATGTGTGTGAGTGTCACAGTGTTGTAAAGTGCTGTGAAATAAATTAACTTGTTTATCTGTCTGTTGTTGTTGTGACTTACACTTCATCATTTACATAACCCTAGACATTCAACGTAGTCATCACAATATTCCAGAATAGGTCTGACTGAGAGATATATATATGTGGTAGCAAGTAAGGTTATCTGTAATACTCCACATTATTAGATACAGATACCTTCACAGCTGATCTCAGTCAGTACACTAGTCCCCTATAAATATTTATATCATCCCACTTTACCACAAACAGTAACAGCAAGAAAGTCAATCATATTTGTTAGACTCTTTTTGTTTTATTTTATGCTTTTCATTTTCTTCTTTTAACAATGCAAAATAATTTTAGTTTAGCTCAGAAACTAAAAAAGAAAGTGTTTTTTTAGATAATTATTTTATTTTATAGGGCATTTTCGGGAGTTTTTTTGGGGTTATAAATGCATTTTTAAAGGTCATTTTCTAGCAATGTTTAGGTCATTAATATCCTGCCCCACTTATAAGTATGTTAAGTAGAAATACTGTATACGGGTCAAATTTTAAAATTCCCCCCCCCCCCCACTCTGTTAATACAAGTGCTGATCGGTACCCAGGTATTAATCAGTAATCGGTAGCTACCCATTTGACAAAGGAAGTAACAACAGACACCATTGTTTATAAGAGGTCAAATTTCCAAATTTATCATTTACAAATTTAATAAAACCGTGCAAGTATAGCAGGGCTGATTGTTGTGATGCATTCGAAATTAAATATGTCAGTACTGAAGGAGTTTAGACTCTTAGAACGGTCTTATCATTGGGTAGTTTATGCCTATACTCAGCTATGCGCTTTTTCTGTTTCTTTGAGGTGTGGTTTATGTGCTTGGTTTTATGGTTTCTGTCTGAATCAACGTTAGCCCTGTGTTTTGTTTGCCCTCATGCACTTAAGGACTCTTACTGCAGGTTTTCTGTTGTAGTGTTGTACACTTATGGACCGGCCTCACTGTGTCGAGCGATACAGTGCTTTGACCACAACTGCCCAAGCTTCGCTGCTTTAGAATCAGTATATGTTATTGTTAATCAGAATCGACCTCACTGCACTCCGGGTAAACCCATAGGTGCTCAGTCTTTCTCAGCAAATGTCGGATAGTATGAATGCTAATTGCACCTGTAGCACACTGGTTGTACATACGACGGATGCATCCTCTCTCACGTCCATTTCTGCTAGTCCCACGTTTGATGCCAAACTCCATCAGCCTCAGCCTTGTGAATTCATCCATTGCAGTGTCATTATCCAGCAGACGATCATTAATAGCCCCTAGTATCTCTCCCTTATCCATGTCCAGTGTCCCCAATATGGGTGCTCACGAGGCCAGTATGTCAGCTCTCTCATTGCCACGTACCCCTGCATGACCAGGACAGTAGATCCACACCAGTTCTTGAAGACTTGAGGATTCTATTGATGTTTTCCATTCCTGCCGCAGCCATCCGTTCTTAACTTTCCGAAGCATGGCTTGAGAGTCCTACAATGTAACTGCCCTGGTTGATGGAGTTTCAGACAGCCACCTCAGTGCTGCAGTAACTGCATCTACCTCCATTCTCATGCTGCAGGTTGTTGTCATGTAGGGTCCACTCTGTTCAGCGACGCCCCTGCCCTTTATTCTCGCAGAGAAGCCCCATCCTGATTTCTCACCACGCACTACAGACCCATCAGTGTACACAATGGCGTCACCATCCGCAGCATGATCACGAAGCAGCTGATTAATCTCCAACTCTGCTTTTCCATTCCCCCAAGATCTGCACTCTCTGCCACGGTTAATGATGAACTGCTGGTAGTTTATCCAGTTCTCCCCTGACTTACTCCACTCTTCCCCTTTGGACACATTTTCAACCCTGGTCCCCTGACCAATCGTAGCCTCTGACTGTGCCATCCAAGACATTCCCCTCTTGATTCTTGTTCGTTTGATGTCAGCTACATTCTCACGTATGGGTCTCTTTTGTCGGTGGTTACCCGCATATATGCTTTTGCCTGGGCCATTGCATATCTGGATCTAATCGACAGCAATCCGAGCATGTATCTCATTGTCACAATGGGGGTATCACGCGTACAGCCAAAAAACCAGTCGCATCCCTTCATGTTGAATGCGTTCCAGTCGTTCACATTGTGACACTGATAGCGTGAGTATTCCTAGCCCGTACTCGATTACTAAAATCACGAGCGGATGATACTGGAGAAACAATAGTCTCTGTTCCAAGCGCGCAGCAGCTATTGTTTTTAAGGCTGCCAGTCCTCGCTTGCACTTCTTTATGATTAGTTTGACATAATTCTTGAATGATAGCCCTCGATCAAACGTTACTCCCAGATACTTCAGCCTGCCTTGCCTTTCAATGATGTAGTGGGGGAACATTAAAAGTGATGTCTGGAAGGTCTGCTTTCACTATGGAGTTTTTCAAAGAGCACCGCATTACACAGGCCTTGTTGGGATTGATCCGCTTTCCTCACACTATTTAGAAACCACCTGTAGTGTCTCTTGTATGCCTTGGACCATTTCCTGTCTGTCTGAGCCAGTTCTGTACATGAGTATGTCATCTGCGAAAGTTAATGTTCGTCTCAGTCCTGTTGGTCGAAAGGTTGCTACTTTTGCTGTGTAGATGTTAAGCAGCACTGGTGATAGTGGAGAACCTTGGGGTAGTCCCGGGCAAATGCGCACTGGTTCTGATGTCCAAGTTCCCAAGCGAAATGCAACTGATCTCTCCATTAAGGCAGCTGCTACCCACCTTGTTATCAAAGGGTTTACACCACATGCCATTATACAGTCTATTAGGGTTGCAAAATCCACACTGTTATAAGCATCTGTGACAATACGTCTGAACTTGCTCTTTTGTGTGATCTCTCACACATCAGCCCTCCGGCAGTATCCTTTCTTTTTCTTCATTTTTCTCACTCATCGCTTTTATTTGGCATAAATCGTGCCTTTTCATTTGTATTTTCACTATTTTGCTCTATGCTGGACATAGCATGGTGAAGTCTCTAACACGCCACTACCCTATGGCCGTATTTGCCACGGGAGTAATTCTTATCTTATTGTGTCGCATTCACGCTTCACGAAGACGTGTTAAGTTACGCCAGGTTATTAGACGGTCAGCAACAGTATTTTATCACAAAATCGGTCTGACCATCTTTTCAAGCGACCAGGAGTGTTGAATAGAACCAGATTTGTTTGTCTGGCGAACCCCATGATAACCCGTGCACGAGGCGGAACTTATGAGATAAGCGCTTCCGGGTCATCTTTGCTACACCAGCATTACCGTCTGTGTGACACCCGTGGGCAGATAAGAGTGATATAATCGCTTCCGGTCACTTGTTAAAAAGTAATCATGGATTTATTACATTTTAGACAATATGAGTCTACAAATGTGCTGGTGAGAGTGTATGCAAGACAACATATTACCGTATATGAGACGTGACCTTTTGCAAAATTTTCCGTGTAGGAAATATTTGGAAAGTGCCACACCCGACCTGTTTGAAATGATTGGATCTTTCTGATTAGATTCATAACATCATTGGAGGGAATATAGGCTGACTATTTCACAGTTTTATTTCTCTGTGATTTGCACGCTCGCCAAGACAAGATCAGATCTTCGCCAGAGTGAAGAACTAGATTCATAATTCCTATTTGTTAACCGGACCTTTTATTTAAGAACCAGATAAGACTTACAAAAGCACAGGAAATCTCTACATTTTAATAAGGAACCCCGGGACTAGGAAACTGAAGAAACACGGAGTCAGAAGGGGCAATTTATTGTAAAATTAAAAGAAATCCCAGACACGTGTTGTAAGAGAACGATTCGTCTCTTCTATTCATCTGTGCGACAAGTCTATAGCCAGGATTGGCGTAAGTTGTGATTTACATTTCATATTTTATTACTAACATGTGAACTAACATATTTATGTATATATTACCATGTGAATTTTTGTGTGTGAAACTCGCTATTGGATGTCAAAGTCATTTGAGGCTGGCAACCTCAGCGTATAGAATGATGATTCATGAACCACCACTGCACGGGCTGGTGATTGCTTTATTGATAAAAATGAGAACTAAAAACATAAAGTAGTTCCAGGTTCCCTATGGAGCAGGGAGGGAACGATGAAAGAAATGATGTACATTCTAAGAATAAGACTTCCATTTTCAAAGCAGTGTAAATGTCTCTATAAACATATTCACTTTAAAATTAATGTAAGTTTTCAAGCTTCAAACCAGTATAATTGACAATGAGAAAATATTCATCTTTAATTAATAGAAGTTTTAAACGCCATACTCAGAAGAACGTTTCGTTTATATTTCTATTCCAGTTATTGGTGGTACCAGCAGAAAGGACCATTTCTGGCACAAGGAGGGACAAGCGGTTTACACATTAAGACGGCAGACCAGCTTTGAAGACTCTCCTAGACTTTCCTGGGAAACGAGCTTCACCCTACAAACCTTGACCAGAGACGAGTGACAGCAGTGTACAGAAAACCTACCCATCAGGAGGAGGATTAGAATCATCATTGGCAGCTAAGTTAACCTATATGCTACCACTTGAACTTTTTATAACCCCACACTACCATCACCAACGTGATGAGTAACTTTTCTTGATTCAAAACTATTCAGATTACTTGTATTTTCCAACTCTTAAAACCTGAAGTGATTATTAAATTTTGTTATTTGTAATGTTACAAATTTAACTTCGATTTAATCTTTTAAATGTACTACATGTTTGTCTCAGTCAAAGTTACTAAACACACACTCTAAACAGAGCTATATATATATATATATATATATATATATATATATATATATATATATATATATATATATATATATATATATATATATATATATATATATATATATATATATATATATATATATATATATATATATATATATATATATATATATATATATATATATATATATATATATATATACATATACATATACATATACATATACATATATATATATATATATATATATATATATATATATATATATATATATATATATATATATATATATATATATATATATATATATATATAGTATAACAATGAATTCCACTGATTAACTCCTGGGGTCTTTGCCAGGTTCAGGAAGTGGCCGAAGGTAACTGTGTAGCCAGTCTTCCGGCACCTCAGCATGCTGTATGCTGGTGTTGAAATCGCTCACCATATGTATAATGACTGTGTCGTCAAGCTGTTTAATGTGATGGTATTGTACACCATCAGGACCTGGAGCAGTATTTCTGCTGGTTTTCAATGGGTACACCACGTCCTCTTCAGAAATGAGATCAAAGTATATCTGGCCCCTTAGGGCATTTTTCAGCACACTGTCCTTTATTTTCAGGCGGGCACTTTTGTCACTTTTATCCGTTTGCTCCACATATCGATTGCATAATGCTTTTCCATTCTCTTCGTCCGTCTTCAGGCTTAGTCCTGTAGAGCTTTTGATATTAGGGATGGGTTGACTTGTACTTTTCCTACTCATTCTTCGATGTAAGGACCAGAATTTCTGTAGGGTTTTTCCCATGCCCACCTGTGTCATAAAGTTCTCCCACACTTTATCCTTGGCCTCCCTTGCCAAGCTCTTGAATCTATTAACGGCTCTTTGCTTTTTCTCCTTCATCTCTTCAACCTCTCCCTCATTCATCATTCTTCTGTTTCGTGCTTGCTTTACGCCATTCCTTTGTTGCTCTTTCCTTTTCTATCCATGCTTCCTCCACTGTCTTATTCCACGAGGGAGGTTGGGTGAAAGGTGTTCTCGCTGTCTTTTGTTTGGCATTGTGACGTCATGTGTGTAAAGGGTTGTTACAGTTGAGTGGGCCTGTAGGATACTTGAAGGCCTGTTTAGGTTTCCTGTGTCTAGTGGTCCTACCCTTTGCAATGAGTGTAACGCAAGGTAGGTGATCACTTTCCTGTGCACCTAATACATCTCAACGTGCCATGGTGGTGGCAGCACTAGAGATGAATGCCAGATCTATGACACCGTTTGTATCTTCAGGTTTAGTTGCCAGTCTAGTTGGGCGTCCATCATTCAGGATGGCAAGGTTCATGTTGAGTAATGCATGGCTCAAAGCTATACCCTGCCTATTTTCCGTGATGTTCCCCCACTCCTTCGATCTAGCATTGAAATTGCCAGCAATTAAACACCTTATGTTAAAATCTTCAGACAATTCCGCCAGAAGATATTCCAGTTACTCTTTGCTGTAAGATGGTCGACACGAATATATAAATTGTAGACTCGCCACTCCTGACCGCCTATATTAACAGCAATCCCCAGGAATTCAGCATCCTCACTAGTTTGGGAACTTGTATCCAGCCACGTATGAGGGAGCTAATGTTTTACAAATATAGCTTGCTCTCGCCTACCAGGCCCACATGGATTGGAGTAACATCTGTAGCCTGGGCAATTGATAACACTATTGGCTTTTATATTTGTCTCTTGGATCATGCGGATATCGAAATTGTAGATGATTGTTTGTATAATGGCTGCACGTTGATTGACACTTCGACAATTCCAGTATCCTATACGCACATATTGTTCGAGATGCGATCTGCTTTCTTTCTGAACCTTCTCTTTCCCGTCCTTCTTTTTCTCTCTTTCCTCTTCTCTCCCCTACCTCTCCTTCTGCATTTGTATTTCCTCATTTCATTTGCTGCAGGTATCGACGACAGAGCACGATTTCCGTAGCTCGCGCGATGATTCTGGATAGTTAAAATTCTCATGGTGTATTTGCAATAAATGGTGAAAGTATTCGGTCACCCTGGTAGAGCCACCATACCAGGGAAGAGGCAAGGGATGTCCTTACGGAGTCCAACAGCCTGTTGCCGCCCCGCTCGCCCTCCAGACAGCCAATGTTTGCGACTGCTTATCCAGCAGCCAATCAGTCTCTCGGCACATTGGTCCACCTTAGACTTGGGGTCATTCACTAATGACTCAGTTATCTTTTGACTTATGGTTTGGGAGTGGATTGATGGGTGTCAGAGCATATACCACTCATCGGTGAGTTCTGCACACCACATCTTTAGGGATCCACTGGCTCCAAGATCCTCTGCCAGTTTGGTTCAGACCCCGAGAGGGGCCGTTATCCGTGGCGCACAACGAGGATGTATGGCAGATGACTTGCATGAAATTCCGTTGAAACCAGCACGGGCAGACTTATGAAACTGCACCCTTTTCGCTGTGAGGCTAGCTGGCACCCCTAGTGATAACCGTGAGGTTACCTCCACCTCTGTCACCATGGACTTAACTTCCTCTCGTGCCTGTGACTTGAACCCACTGCGCCACTGTTAAAACTTCATGTCTGTTTAAACTTCATATCTGTTTAGAATCAGTACTCCCTTAGGACTGGAGAGTCAAAAAATAGAAACCCCTTGAGTTTGCCGCTAGGAGAAATTATCTCCCACTTTTAGACGCTCTTGTCCATCACACGATGTTATGATACACATGACGCGTGTTTGAAGGTGCATGTGGGTAAAGTAGTGAGTAGTTGTTATGGTTGAATTCCACTAGCATTGTGACATGCGAGGTTTTTATAGTCATGTGTTATTTCTATAAAGTAATATACTTGTAGTGTTGTTCAGGGCTGTCATACGTTGGTGAGATTCACGTCAGCCCGCGGAGAGCTTGTTGGGTAGTGAACTGTCTGTATGACGGAGAGTATTTTGCAATGTTAGAGAGAGTTATGTGACTGACCGTTGTGGAAGACGGGTCGGATGTGATGTTATAACGGGGCGGTTGTGATGTCGTATTATCTGAAGTGATTGTTGTTAGACTGTAGAGTCTAGAAGTGATGTTAGAATGCGCAATGGTTTTGGTGCGCTAGAAGTGATATTATAGGGCCTAGTAAGTAGCATACGCGAGGAGACGATGCCGCAAGGTAACTGTGTGCAAGAATGCCAGCAGACGTCAGTATCAGTCATGTTACGATGAGCAGTGTATCATGAGATGTGCCTGAAGCCATTGTTAAGTGCTACCGGTTTGTTATTCGTATTTTACCCATATACAATGCTACCGATGTCCAGGATTCTGTATTGGTGAAATATATATATGTAAATAGTACTGTACAACAGACTTCTGTCGAGTTTATGAACGAGTGCAGCTAGTGAGACTGTTTTGGTTGTGATTACCCAAGAATTATCATATCCGAGTCTGAGGACAACAAGCCACGTTTAAATCACCTGGGACATATGTTACATTTGGTCCGTAACTCACGAATTTGTGCATCCTTTTATGGCAGGTAGCGTGTCGTGGAGTGACGTCTGTATCACAACACGATTTCTAAGTAACTCTGACCACACCGCGCGCCATACATTGTAAGAACTGCAAGATACCCAGTCCAATCAGAACGCTCCGTTATGCAGTGTTTACTACAGCCTTGGATAATAAAAATGGAAGTCCAATCTGTGCAACCCAGTATCGGAAGACAATTTACTACATCAGTATGAAAGAAGTACCACATGTAAGAAGTATACAATTTGAAACTGGGAATGTTGCTCTACCCGTTGGTACATTAACTTTTACAAATACTAATATAGGACGGGAGAAACCTCTGGTTGAATGCTTTTGAAGCTTTATGTTAGTCCTTAATTTAGCTGTTTAAATTATGCAAAGAAATAAATGCACTTATGAGACTAAAAGATTATAAGATAGATATATAAAGAATAATTCAGGGTATAATTTAAGCTTTGGATGAATAAAATCGCTCCAGGAATAACGGAGATAATAATAAAAGTAGTTTTCCTGATTTGAACGATAGGCAAATTTTACCAATATTTTCGGACCTTGAAAAACATTAGTAGGGAATACCACCTCGGGGTCGAGGTCACTCTATAAATAGTGCGTGCCTAATAGAATCAGGTCAGTAACAATATTTGAATCGACAGCGAGCGGCAAAAGAAATCCTGTGTTAATGAAAGTGTTTTGCCTTCTGTACCTGAAAGCAGACCTTAAACAACCATTATCAGCTCGTCTGTGTGTATACCTGAGGGTAAGAACGAAGCTATATATATATATATGCATATAATTATGTGTAATTATTGTGATTAATCCACCTGCACGATAAGAAGTGTATAGATGTGTTAGAAAATTTACAGTGTGTTGCTGGTGAAACTTACAGCTTTGTGTGTAATTCTAGAGGCAAAGCCAGCCGTCGGAGTTATTCAAAAATATTGAGAATGATGGCAAAGTGTGTATGTAAGTTTGGAAACGTGTTTAAAGAAGTATTTCTTAAATGGAATGACACACATACTAGGAACATAGGGAAGGATGAAAGGAATTGGATTACTGTATAGTTTGATATGTTACTTAGTAGTTTTATTCACGACCAAATTATTGTATGGAGGCAGATCATGGGAAACGAATTATAATTAAGGATGTAGAAGAAAATTATGATCACAGTGAACTAAATTGATTGATGCTACTTTACTATATCTTGTGCATCTGCAAGCACTCTTATCTGAAACCGTCTATCGTCCCCATAGGTGTCATAGAGGGATATTGGTAGAAAAATACAGGGATTGCGTTTAACTTCGTTTCAGGTTTTATTATGTAACCTACAACAAATATAAAAGGCATCTCTTACTGAGGTTACGACGGATGCAGTGCCGGTCTATGTTAGAGGGCCAGACATCGCGAGTATATCAGTTGGAAGAATTTCAGCCGACAATACTCTCCAGTATCAGAGGGAGCCATCTTCAGTGACTCAGATAAGTTGCCAACAAAGGCAACTGTGTAGCATATACCTGTTTACCAAAACTAAAACCAAACCAGTTTGTGATGAATCTAGCAATATAACAATATAGCTTCAATTAGACTGTGAGAATAACACTAGTAATTATTCAGGGACAGATTAACCAAGCAAGACTGTCTCCATATTGATAGACAACTGTGATAAAATTAACCGTGATACAACGTTAAAATATCTCCAAAGATAAAATGTAGGGATAAAAATAATGCGTAAGCTACTAGAATACATGATCGCCCACGCCGCGGGTCACCACCCGCCATGGAAACTAACTTGTTAGACGTGAAGGCAAAACGTTTACCCTTGGGACGGGATGAGAACGGAGATCAAAAGAAAAAAATATGACTGAACACGTGCTTGAACTAGCAAGGCTAAAAAGACGCAATTGGTGGGGAAAGGAAAAAATTCACGTCCCCAAGTTGACACAAGGTAAAGAAATCGACAAAAGGGACCTTAGCTATTATACGCAACAGTCATTTCTTGGACGCTTTTGCGATAATTTAGTCCGTTTATTTGAATTCAGTGGCAAACGCATTACAGAAGATGCTCGAAAATATTTCAAAAAACCAACTAACCTTGAAAAGTAACTTTTTCTTAATAATAATGTTAGGAATATAAAACCTAGCTGGCCTGATGGCCCATCTTGAGCAGTGAAATAATATGCTTTCATTTATACAGACGGATAGATAATAAGAAAGATATTGACAAAAGACTGTGTTGTTCATATCAGCGAGCGACTGCATTGAAACAAAAAATGTCACTAATTTTCAAAAACTGCGGCCTTGAGACTCAAGTGCTAAAATCCAGTTGGAATGAAAGAGAGGGAATGTGGTGGAGAATGGTGGCAAAAAATAACTTTAAAGGCAAAATTGTGTAGGGGACGGCAGAGTTGGTTAAAAAAACAAGTGTGTTTTTTTGTGAAACGCAAGTAGAGACAGACTGACCAACAGACAATAATACATACTTGACTGAGGTATGACTGAATTGACTTTTGGTAGGAGGTTTGAATTTGGAAAGGAAAAAAGGTGGCGATTGGCCACAGATAAACATATTATTGGCGCTCAGACGCGCATTTTTGCCATTCATCATAAGTTGTCCAGTAGTAG